>CAUYON010062691.1:0-34515 GCA_963573935.1 Arctocebus calabarensis | reverse complement strand
GGATACTTTTTCTTCCATTCTAGAGATACTTTGCTAAGGAGAACATGTTCCAGCTCCATCCATGTAAATATGAAAGAGGAAAAGTCACCATCTTTCTTTAAGGCTGCATAATATTCCATGGTATACATATACCACAGTTTATTAATCCATTCGTGTATCGATGGGCTCTTGGGCTTCTTCCATGACTTAGCAATTATGAATTGGGCTACAATAAAAAATCTGGTACAGATATCTTTGTTGTTCTGTAATTTTTGGTCATCTGGGTATATACCCAGTAAAGGAATTATAGGGTCAAATGGCAAGTCTCAAAGATCTAAAAATGAGCACACATTTTTAAAGCCTCATTGTAAGGGCAATTACACAAACTCTTCTGAGACCAGTTGTGGAGGAAGCTCAGCACATCCCTTCCTTTGGGAGAGTTCAACTTCACTTAATTACAGACAAAAAATGAATATGGATTTGGGCTTTAATCAGCAGGTTATGCAATCCTAATTCAAAATAACTTTTGAAAACACAAGGATACCTGAGATGTAACACATCAAGTCCTTACATACTGTAACTCTAAAAAGTGGGTTTAGTAAAACCTGATTTTAATCCTCATTGGATTATCTACCATTTGGAAAGTGCTGGCAAGGATTCCATCTCTGAGGGTGTGTCCTTACTGGAGAGCAGTGGCTGTCAGTCTCAGGAACAGTGGCCTCACTGTCTCACACTAGCAAATGCATAGTGTGAGACAGTGCATTTGTGCACAGTCATATCACAAACATGGGTATGTCACAATCGTACCTATAATATTTCATACAAGACTGTGTGTTCACATGCACACATCCGTACTTATATAGGCATGGTTGTATCTATAAAGCCTAGAGTAGTCCTAGACGCCATGTCGCATGATGTACATTCTGAATCCAACAATCTCTCTCTCTGGGCTTCCCTCACAGATTCACAGTGAAATATCATTCATGTGATCGCATTCATTTCACATACAGCCCTGCTGTCCATGCATACTGCCGCAGCCCTGGGGAGGCCCTATCTGGATTGGAAGAGGTTACTGATGTGTCTTCCTAGGGCCAGCCTCACCTGTTCCCACCTGGCTTTCTTACCACTGCCACGGCTACGTGTTAGAAACTGTGTTAGATCGAGTTTAGGACAAAATCATCCTGTGAAAGAGACACTATCATTCCCATTTTGCAAATGGGGAAACTGAGGCACAAAGAAATGAAATAACTTTATCAAGGTCACCCAGCTATTTAAGTGGCAAAACTGGGAGATGAACAGGTAGTTTGGCTCTGGAGTCCATGCCCCTAACCACTCTGCAATACTATCCCCCCATTAGACCTTCCTCTCAGTGCCCACACCCCCAATTCACCCAGCATTTTAGGGATTCCTTCAGGCACACTGTGGTTCTTTGCCGGCACTACTTTCCCTACCTAGAAAACACATTGCTCTTGAGCTACTGAGAATTCTTTCTGCAGACTGCTCAGAGCCTAAGTTAACATCACTGTCTCCCCAGGCTGGGTGCCGATGCCTCATTCATACTCTTCTCTGGTTCAGCCTGGTGTGGCTGTCGGTTGCACACCTGTCTGCATACCCTGTGGCTGTATGTTCCTTAGGGGAGGGAGTCAGGCTTGTTCTTTATCACCTGCAGCACTGGCAGAGAGAGCTCTCAATCACCTGTCACTGACCTGCATCATAAAAATGTGAAGAAATATGGTGTCATCACATGCCACAACGCTGGGTAAAAGATTTCCCCCAAAGAGGCAAACACATCCTCTAAAATGACGGCAACAACAAGGACTATACTGAGTCCTTACAGACAATGCCTTGATTTTCTGCACACCCCCTGTTTTCCCCACAAATGGGCTGGGGCAGAAAGGAGAGGAAGGATGATATGCCCTCTGCAGCCAGTGCCTCCTTGCTCTGCAGAATGACATACAAGAAATGAGCAGAGCAGTCTGTGGAAGAAGCAAGGAGGTCTTGCACTCAATGGCTAAGACGGAGAAGAGAGAAAACCAGCTTTCTAGCAGCCAGCAATGTACTTCAACAGTCAGACTTCCTGTACTCTGCACTTGACTCATTTTCCTACTAACTCTTCATGCCAAGTTCTATCTCAACAGTGTGGGTTTGGATGTCACAGCAGGGCACCTCACACAGCCCACCTAATAATTGCTGGGTCTTCAGTTTTCATAGTTTGTTGAAATGGAATGTTTTTCTGGAAGGAAAGGAGAGAAGGATAGAAAGATGGACTGAGGGAAGAAAGGAGGGGGGGGAAGGAAGAAGTTAGTGAAATAGACTGTCAATCAGGAGGGAAGCTCTTTATTACAATGCATTTCTGCATTTATCTTTTATACATGGTAATAATGAATAAAGGATATGGAAACCATTGAGACACTAGCCAAGGTAAGCTCTTTCTCCATGGGGAAGAGGAAGCACCAAGAGTGGCCATTCCAGAATGAAGACTAAACAGGAGGTAAGGCAAGAAATGGGCCGGGTCCCCATGGACCCTTCTGCCAAGTATGTCACCAGCAGGTTGATCTCATGCTACGGTTAGGTTGCATGTCTAGGAAGCAATTCCATGATCAAATAGAGGTAGGTTTGACTTAGGTGTATCTATGCAAAGAAAAGCCTTTGGCACACTTCCCACTCAGACTTTTTCTCTACAAG
Organism: Arctocebus calabarensis; assembly: GCA_963573935.1. NCBI lineage: Eukaryota > Metazoa > Chordata > Mammalia > Primates > Lorisidae > Arctocebus > Arctocebus calabarensis. The sequence continues at coordinate 31,851 of CAUYON010062691.1, read as the reverse complement.
TTTGGATTCCTTGGAGATGGCACAGGGAATAGTAAGTAGGAAAAAGAAGAATATGCATCAGCTTTTTATGGCAACATCTGTTCTGCTGGAAGTGTTCCCAGAGCCGAAGAGAGGTGTTTGAGGTCCAAAGGGCTAAAGCTTTAGCAGAAACATTTAATGCCAGGACCTTCTCAGGCCTTCCATTTCGGGAGGAACCTGCTGGGGTACGCAGCTGCTCCCAGACAGCCAACACGTGCGAAGGTCTGAATCTGCTATTCTGTAGGAAGCAGAGATGAACCCAAGTCTGGGATGTGAGTTCTGGTTGCAGGGCTGGGAGACTCAGGGGCCTCTTCCTCAGTGCCTGTGCTGGGCTATAGGGACCCTGACAGGCCTCCATGAGGGGATATGTTCTCAACATTGCCCCCATATCACACAGCGTAGCCTTCCTCTAATTGGGGAAAATTCACTTTCCCACAAAAAAATTCAATACATGTAGGATGATATGGTAGCCGTCCATGAAATGACAAAAGGAACCAAATTATCAAGAAATTGCTAACCTTGCCGGGTGCAGTGGCTTATGCCTATAATCCTAGCACTTTGGGAGGCTGAATAAGGGGGTCTCTTGGGATCAAAAGTTTAAGACCAATCAGGATAATACAGTGAGACCTTGTCTTTATAAAAATTTAAAAAGAAAAATTAACCAGGCATGGTTAATGGAGGGGAGGCTGAGGCAGGAGGATAGCTTGAGCCCAGGAGTTTAAGGCTACAGTGAACTATGATTACAACACTGCACTCCAGCCTGGGTAACATGGGGGTGGGGGAAGGGAAGGAAAGAGAAGACATTGATAAGCATTATAAATAAAAAATCTCAAGTTAATTCTGAAGCAAAATGATGTTTTCCAACAAGTGTTAGATAAGTTTAAATTAATGGATTTTCATAAATATATTACATGATGCTGGTCTCTGGGTATTTCTCTGGAAGGGAAGCATTTCTTACCATGCACAAGGATTAATCTGCTATCTTATACCATATGAAAAATATGCTTGGAGGCCAGGCATGGTGATTCATGCCTGTAATCCTAGCATTCTGGGAGGCTGAGGTGGGTGGATTGCTTGAATTTGAGCATGAGTTTGAGACCAGCCTGAACAAAAGCAAGACTCCATCTCTACTAAAAAATGGAAAAGACTCTGTCTCAAAAAAAAAAAAAAAAAAAAAAAAAGAAAAGAAAAGAAAAAGAAGTTAAAAAAAATTTTTTTTAACTTTGTTCCTTTTGAGTTAGGAAAAAAAGGAAGACTGACAGGGGAAGACAGAGAGAGGAGGTTTTCTGAAAACCCTTCCATGAAGGGAGAATAAATACTTATTCAGGATTTATTATGTGTTCAGTGCTTTTGACTCTTAAATAGACTCTCTCCTATTTAGAATTATAAACACTATGGTTCCCATTTTACAGATGAGGCAACTGAGATTCTGGGCATTGCAGAAATAGTCCCCAAAGCAAGTGCATGGCTGGACAGACTTGCAAACCCATATGGGCCTAGCACCAGCATCTGGGCTCTTTCCCTAGCCATGCTGTCCTCATGGGACAAGCATCAGAGCAATGAACTCAGGGAGTTGAAAAAAAGATATTATTTAATAAGCCACCAGCACTGGGATAACACTGCTTCTGAGGCCAAGGCAGCTCTGGCCTGTCCAAGGACGTGAAGGGAGCTACAGTACCCCATCATGACTGGGGAGCATGCGTCCTTCCTCACACACAGCCACGAAAGCCTAGGCACTTCCGAGCAGGAACAACGGAGGAAGCAGAAAACCTATGAATACATTCAGTCCACTTTCCTTTTCCTTTTTAGAAAAGTTTAGAATATTTCTCTGAAGTTTTAATTCATTGGTAGAAACAGTCTGAATGTTGAATTTCTTGTTCGATTCTATTGGTACAGCACTGAGGACTATAGATTGGTTTAAGGAGGAGAGTAATATGAGATTCCATAATATATGCAACATGAGTATTTAAAATTATCCTCCTGCTTGTAAAAATCAAGAGTTGAGTGGAGAGGCTATGGTTGCCTTGATTTATTTGAGATATCTGTTGAGTGCTTAGCACATGCACAGCTCTGTGTTAGGTGGGATAAAAACATAGAAGAGGAGGTGGCTAAGAAAGGAGATTACAATTGCTGGGGGATGACAGATGGATTATAGTGCTACCATCTCTGATGAACATGGTGGAGAAAGAAAGGGATAAGATACGTTTGGGCTAAAATTACAAGGTGAATGACTACAAATTATGTTACAGGCCATTTTAGTTGCCTGTCAGTGGGATTTAAAATATGCACACTCACATATATCCTGTCTTCTCCACCAAAGACCACATTTTTGTGAAACTTACAAGGTATTCTAACTAGTTAGAAAACAGGTGCCAAATAAAAATTTGTTTGATGGAATCAAGCAGGTCAGATGGTGACTGGAATTCAAATTTAGCCCTTTAAGAGCTAATTTGATATTTGTTGCCTTTTAATAACAGTCCTCTGAGATTATTCTTAGACATCCATTTTCCAAACAAATCCACGTGACATCAGAAAAGACTGAGTTTCAGCTAATTTTTTTTCTATTTTTTAGTAGAGATGGGGTCTTGTTCTTGCTGAAGCTGCGCTCAAATTCCTGAGCTCAAGCGATCCACCTGCCTCAGCCTCTTAGGATTACAGGCATAAGCCACCTACTCTGGCCAACAACCAGTGACCTTTAATTTAAAGGGAAATCCGAGCGACTGGGGACAAGTGGCAGATTTCTACAGCGAAATGTTAGTGGCTCCAAATCAGTATGGTGGCTGACTTCCTCCCATGGCACACCTTGACCTTGGCACTTCCAGGCTTCAAGGTTCTGTAGATCTAAGGCTCAGTCTGAGCAACTGAGCTAGCATAGACCTCGCTCAGGTTTTAAATAAACCAAGAGGTTCCTGAGCACCTCACTTTAATGGGCCAGCCTTGATACTTTAAAAAGTGCCATGTTTAGGCCAGGCGCAGCGGCTCACACCTATAATCCTAGCACTCTGGGAGGCCAAGGTGGACGGACTGCTTCAGCTCACAAGATCAAGACCAGCCAGGGCAAGAGGGAGACCATTTCTCTTCTAAAAAAAAAAAAAAAAAAAAATAGCTGGGCGTTGTGGTAGGTACCTATAGTCTCACCATGGGAGCCTTTGGAAGCTAAGGCAAGAGGATCACTTGAGCCTGGGAATTTGAGGTTGCTGTGAGCTATGATGTCATGGCACTCTATCCAGGGAGACAGAGTAAGACTCTATCTCAAAAAAACAACAACAAAAAAGTATCATGTTCAGAGATAAAAACTTACCTCCTACCAGCAGTGTCACTAGGGACAAGCAATTTAATCTTTAACTCAATTTCTTCATCTGGGAATGGGGAAAATAATGTTATTATTTACTTCATAGGGGGGCATTGTGGGGATGAAATGAGATAATCCAAATAGAAGGCTTAAAAGTTGATCATTATCATTAGTCTCTCCTCAGAAGTTATAATTTTTCCATTTAGTCCTTAAACTTTCACTATTTTAACTTCTTGAAATAATAAAACATTATTCACTTACAAAAAATATATACAGTGCATAAATGTATTCCTTATTAAAAAGAGCACATCTCTGGAGTTACCACCTGGGAATAGGAAATAAAACCTTGCCAAAAAAGAAAAAAAAAAGAACTTTGCCAGCTCCTCAAAAGACCCTTCTGTGGCCCTTCTCCATGTCAATTTCCTCTATTTTCCCTAAAAGCAAATACTGTTCTATCTTCTAAAATACTTTAGTCTTCTTCCAAGGAGGCCTTGAATGACTTAATGCATGCTAAGTGTGCAATAATAGTTGGCTATTTTTTTAAAGACAATAAAAGGAACACTCAAAGTAGTTTTCCACTTTGCCACATGACATTGCTCTCATTTTATAATTGCACTTACCTATAATACTTCTCACTGTTAGCCTGTCTCAGGGCAGAAGCAGCTGGCATTTGTCACCCTGCATATAACAGTGGGACTTCACAGAAGGCTGGATTTGTAAAGCTGGCTACTATTAATCAAGTGCACATTCCCCCAATTTCAGTCCAGTCAACTGCTCATCATTAGCCTCTTTAACAGTATCCATGCGGGACCAGTGGACAGGGGCAGTGGCTCACATTCATAACCCTAGCACTCAGGAAGGTCGAGGCAGGTGGATTACTTGAGCTCAGGAGTTCGAGACCTGCTTGAGCCAGAGTGAAATCCTAAGCTCTACTAAAAATAGAAAAACTATCTGGGTATTGAGGCAGGTGCCTGTAGTCCCAGCTACTTGGGAGGCTAAGGGGCTGAGGCAAGAGGACCACTTAAGCCCAAGAGTTTGAGGTTGTTATGAGCTGTGAAGCCATGGCACTCTACTCAGAATGACAGAGTGAGACTATCTAAAAAAAAAAAAAAATAGTATCCATGAGGATCTGGAGCCTTAAGGATTGCATTTTGCTGATTAGATTCATCCAGAACGTTTACGGAAAAACTGGGTAATTCTAGCACCATATTGGAAGAAGAAAAGTGGAGAATTAGTGCATCAAGAAGAAAATGTGCAGCACATAAACCATCCAGGGTCCCCTGAACACACAGTGGTGCACCAGAACATCATTATTCATCCAAAGCAGAAGCAGATCCATAACTGGGTTGAGAAACTACTGTGCACCTGCTGTTTTGTCAGAAGAAATGGGTTCTTATCCTTTAGGCCTAGCTCTGAATTCAGTGGGAGGTGTGGTGGATAGTTCTTTGTGAGTGTTCCTTCTCAAGCATATGGTGCTCATCCACATGTTTCCGTTATCTTCCATTTATTCTCAGTCCAAGTCCCAGTGCAGCTGGAATATGTGAGGATTTAAAGCAGTGGAGATGGGAGCTCTACCATCCACAGCGGCAAGCTCAGTAAGTTAATATACCTCATCAGTGGCTTTTCTCCCTCTCTGACTTTGCTTCAGTCCTGTTGCCTAAGATTATCTCTCAGATAAACTACCTGCACACAAACCCTTGTCTCAGGCTCTGCTTTCAGCATGGTGCAAACTAAGACATGGGTAGAAGGGAGAAGAAGGTATAGAGACATCCCTCTGGGAGGCAGAATCAAGTATGGCTAGATTGATGCCTGATAGGGGGAAGGGAGGGGTAAGAGAGAAAGAGAGAGGGGGGAGAAGAGGGAGAGAAAAGAGGGGGAGAGTAGAGAGAGAGGGAAAGAGGGAAGGAGAGAAGAGAGAGAGAAGGAGAGGAAGAGAGGGAGAAAAAGAAGAGAGAGAGAGGGAGGGAGGAAAGGAAAGGGGAGAAAGAGAGGGGGTGAGAGGGGGGAGAGAAGAGAGAGAGGGAGAGGAGAGAAAGAGGAGGGGGGAGAGGAAGAGAGAGAGAAAACAAGAAAGAGAGAGAAGGAGGGAGAAAAGAAGGGAGAGGGAGAGAGAGGGTGAGAAAAGGAGAGAGTGAGGGGAAAAGAGAGGGAGAGAGAGGTGGAGAGAGGGACAGAGATGGATACATGGGGATGAGGAGTGGTTCTCCCCTTTTAACCATATGTGTAGCCTTAGGGAAGTCACCTTATGTTGAGTTGGACTACAGTAGAATAAGGAAAAGGCATACAAGTCTTCAACCAACTAATTCTCTAGCAATTTAAAAACAATTCTGGGCTAAGCCTGTCCTAAGTCATTATAGCGTTTAACTCGAAGGACTGAAAGGGAAACAAGCATTAAGATCCCATACAGTTCTGTTACCCATAAAATGAGGGCACTGACCCTAACTTAGAAGGAAGTTTAAGCTATTTTAAGGTTCTGGCCCTGGAATCAGACAGTGTAGTTTGAATTCCTGCTTCATCCTTTTATCTCCCCTACGTGATCTTACATAATTTTTTTTAAAAATCTCTTTAAGACTCAATTTTCTTATATGTAAAATAGGTTTACAACTAGCTCCTTCCTCTTAAAAGTAGCTTTGAAGTTTCCATGAGAATATGTGCACAGTTCATTAGCACTGTGTCTGGGATGCAGTGACTGTGTAATAATGTCCATGTAGCTTGCTATTATTATGATGATGGTTTATAGTTTTTAGAGCCAAATAATTCTCTGTTGGATATAGGGGTCTCCCATGTGTTAGAGACTATTTAGTAGCATCCTTAGCTTCTATCAAATAACCCTTACCCCTACATCTGTGACAATCAGTAGTATCTCTAGAATTTGCCAAATATCCCCCCCAGACCAATAATGAGCAGCAAGATTGAATTAGTAATGAAAAGTCTCCTATTCCCTCCAAAAAAATCCCAGGACTAGACAGATTTACAGCCAAATTCTACCAGACATACAAAGGGAACTAGTGCCAATCCTATCGAAACTTTTCCAAAAGATTGAGAAGGAGGAGGAAATTCTCTGTAACTCATTCTACAAAGTCAATATCACCCTGCTACCAAAGCCAGGAAAGGATGCAACAAAAAAGAAAACTGTAGCATAATATATCTGAAGAACACAAATATAAAAATCCTTAATAAAATACTAACAAGTCGAATCCAATAGCACATCACAAGGACAATTCAGTATGTTCAAGAAAGTTTCATCCTAGGGATGCAAAGATGGTTCAACATATACAAATCAATGAATGTGATTCACCACATAAACATAATTTTAAAAAAAACTATATGATCATCTTCTTTATTTTTGCAGTTTTTGGCCAGGGCTAGGTTTGAACCCGCCACCTCTGGCATATGGGGCTGGCGCCCTACTCCTTTGAGCCACAGGTGCCACCCTATATGATCATTTTAATAGACGCAGAAAAAGCATTTGATAAAATCCAGTACCCTCTCATGATAAGAACTGTCAACAAACTAGGCATGGAAGGAACATATCACATAATAATAAAAGTCACATATAACAAACCCATAACCAACATCATACTAGATTGGTAAAAGTTGCAAGCATTTCCCTCAGAATTCAGCAAGGATGCCCACTTTCACCACTTCTATTCAACATGGTACTGGAAGTCTTAGCCAGAGTAATTAGGCAAGAGAAAGAAATAAAGAGAATTCAAATTGGAGAAGAGGAAGTCAGATTATCTGTGTTTGCTGATGATATGACCTTATACCTAGAAAACCCCAAGGATTCCTCCAAGAGACTCCTAGTTTGAATATAAATTTAGCAAACTTTTGGTTTATAAATATCAATGTATAAAAATCTATAGAATTTCTATGTACTAGCAAGGACCAAGCTGAGAACCAAAGCAAGAACTCAATCCAATTTATAATAGCTGCAATTAAAAAAAACTAGGAATAAATTTAACAAGGAGGTAAAAGATCTCTAGAAAGAGAACAACTATAAATCACTCATGAAAGAAATCATAGATTACACAAACAAATGGAAAAACATCCATCCTCAAGGATTAGAAGAACCAATAATGCTAAAATGACTATATTTCCAAAGAAATCTACAAATTCAATGAAACTCCTCTCAACACACTAACATCATTTTTCAAAGAAATAGAAAAAAGTCTAAAGTTCATATGGAATCAGAAAGGATCCCCAATAACCAAAGAAACCCTTAGTACAAAGAATAAAACTGAAGTGATCACATTACCTGACTTCAAATTATACTACAAGGTTACAATAACCAAAACAGCATGATATAAGCATAAAAGTAGACACATAGATCAAACAACAAAATGGAGAAATCAGAAATAAAACCATATACCTCCAGCCAACTGATCTTCAAGAAAGCAGGAAAAAACATATGTTGGGGAAAGCATGCACTATTCCATACATGTTTCTGAGAATATTGGATAGCCTCTGTAGAAGAATGAAACCAGATCCCAATCTCTCACCCTGTATAAAAATTAAATTGAGATGAATTATTAAAGACTTAAATCCAAGACCTAAAATAATAAAATCCTAGAAGGAAAATTAGGAAAAAATCATTTGGACATTGTCGTAGGCCACGAATTTATGACTAAGATTCCCAAGGCAAATGCAATAAAAACAAAAATAGACAAATGTGACTTAAACTAAAAAGCTTTTGCACAGAAAAAGAAATAATCAAAAGAGTAAATAGACAATATACACGATGAGAGAAAATATTCACAAACTACATGTCTGACAAAGGACTAATGCTCATATCTAGAATCCACAAGGAACTCAATTCAGCAAGAAAAAAGCAAGCATCCCCATTAAACAGTGAGTAAATGACACGAATAAGCATTTTTCTAAAGAAGACATACACATAGTAAACAAATATGAAAAAATGCTATCATTGGATCCCTGGGGAAATGAAAATTACAACCAGAATGAGACACCATCTTACCCCGGTTAGAATGGCCATTACTTGGAAGTCAAAAAACAGTAGATATTGGCACAGATGCAGTGGAAATGGAACACCTGTACATTGTTGATGAGAATGTAAGTAAGTACAGCGTCTATGGAGATACTATGGCGATTTCTCAAAGAACTAATAGCAGCTCAACCATTTCATCCTTCATTCCCACACTGTATATCTACTCAGAGGAAAATAAATGATATAAAAAAGATACTTGCACTTGTATGCTTATCACAGCAAAATTCACAGTCCTTAAGATATGGAAACAACCTAAGTACCCATTAACTGAGGTGTGTATAGAGAAAACGTGATCTATATACATACAGACACACACACCATGGACTACTACTCAACAATAAGAAAGAATGATTGTCTTCTGCAGCAACTTGAATGGAGCTGGAGATCATTATCCCAAGTGAAATAATTTGGGAACAGAAAAATAAATGCTGCATGTTCTCACTTGTAAGTGGGAGCTAAATTACGGTCCCACAAGGACACACAGAGTGGTGAAATGAACACTGGAGATGCACAAGGAGGGAGGGTGGGTGTGAGAAAGGGATAAAATATTACCCATGGGTACAAGGTGCATTCCTTGGGTGATGGTGATACCAAAAGCCTAGATTTAAGCACTATATAATATATACATGTAAAAGAATTCAACTTGTACCCCCTACATCTATTAAAAATTTAAAAAAATGAGAATTCCACTATATATTAGATAAAGCTTAAAATGTAAGCAGAAAGAATATCACCCCCCTCCAAAAAAAATCTGTAGGAACAGCAGAATTTCAGCTTCCAGCCATGATACAGTAGCTAGATTTGATCTTTTAACTGCTAAAAACTGGGAATTTGGATAATACTTAAAAAACAACTCTTTCCAGATAGTTCAGACACACACAACAGGACTGTGATCTACGAGAAAAGGAACATAAAGAAAGCGGGCAGTATGATCGCCCTGGTTCCCTGTCTGGAAACACTTTCCAGTCTGTGGTGAAGGGACAGGAATATCAAAGAGCTTAGCAGTGCTACTGAGTTGAAGAGATGGAGACCAGTTCACAGGAAAACTGGGACAACTAGAATATGAGAGGCACAGGACTAGAGAGAAGAGAGGTGCGTGGAGTAAGGGCTTCAGAAGCCCTCTTGAGTTTCTGGCTGAGATTCAAAACTGTTGAGCACATCACAACCTCTTGGGGAAGGGAGAACTGTCAGAATGCTGGAGACATTCAAATTCTGACCATTAAGAATGAAGACAAGTCATTTGATACCTGTGACATTCCCAGAAGGTCTTAGAAGGGCTAAACCACCCCTACAGAAAAAAACTACCCTACACCTTTCACACAAACATAAAAACAAGCTTTGGATGATCACACAAATAACCTCTAACCAAAACAAACCGAATACTCTATAAAGGAATAAATTAAACCCAAAGGGTCAACGATGTGACACCACAATGTGCAGTATTTAATTAGAAATTACTAGGCACTTGGAAAAGGAAGAAAATATGAACTATGGCCAGGAGAAGAATCAGCCAATAGAAATAGATCTCAAAATAATAGAGGCAATGGGATTTGCAAATAAGAACTTAAAAACAGCTATTTTATTTATACCCAAGAATTTAAAAGTACATATAAATATGAGATAAATTGAAAAAAATTTAAGATGAACAAAAAAGGAATCAACAAAGACTTGTAGAAGTGAAAAATACCATAGCTGAACTGAAAGTTTCACTTGTGAGAGTAACAGATTAGACAATAAAGAAAAAAAAAATCAGTAAGCTTGAAGAGATAGGAATTACCCAAAATGAAACACACAAAAAGAAAAATGGCTGATAAAAATTAAACACAGCCTAGGAGATCTATAGGAAAGTAAGCAAGGTCATAACACACAACTTCGTACACATCATTTGAGATCCAAAAGAAAAGGAGAAAGAAGGAGCAGAATAGTTTTTTAAAAATAATGGTTACCTTTTTTCCAAATTTGGTAAGAACTACAGAAGTATAAACACACAGATGAAAAAAAACTCAACAAATATCAAGCAGGATAAATATAAAGAAAGTCACACCAAGGCATATCATAATCAAATTATTCAAAATTAGTGATAAGGAATAAATCTTAAGAGCCGCTGCAGAAAAGATGTGTGTGTGAACAAAGAATCATCTCCGACTTTTGATCAAAATGATGTAATCTAGGAGATAATAAAATAATACCTTTAAAGGTTACAAATTTAAAAAGCCACCTACAATTCTATGCACAGAGAAAATATCTCACAAAATTAGGGTGAAATTAATAAATTTCCAGAGAAGCAAAAATTATGACAATTCATTCCTAGGAAGTGTGCATTAAAGGAAATTCTTTAAACTAAGGAAAATGACATTGGGTATAACCCAGATTTATACAAAAGAATATTCAGCAGAAAAATGGAAAATATTTTTATAATTTATAGTTAATTTAAAAGATAATTAACATATAAAAAGTAATAATACATTATGAGGTTTATAATATATATTGAAATAAAATATATTTCTACTAGCACATGTACCGAAGAAAGAAATAAAAATAAAATTTTCTATTTTAAGGTACTTATGTTGTACATAAAGTGATATAATATTGTCTGTTAATAGACTGTGATAAAATAAAGATAAACATAGTAAATCTAGAGCAACTCTCCAAAATAAAGCAATATAGGTAATAATCAAATAGAGTACATAAAATATTAAAAAAAATTCACCCCCCAAAATGGCATGACAAGAGGGAAAATGTAGGACAGTTGGGGCAAATGGAAAATAAGTAGCAAAAATGGTAGATTATATCCAACCACATTGACAAGTCATAAAAATAAAATCCTATGTAAAATACAGTGACACGGGGCATCTACTCAGAAGGAAAAAAATCCTTTTATCATGAGGACTCATGCCCTAGACTATTTATTGCAGCTCAATTTACAATCGCCAAAATGTGGAAACAGCCTAAATGCCCACCAACCCAGGAATGGATTAACAAGCAGTGGTTTATGTATTCCATGGAATACTATTCAGCCATTAAAAAAGAGGGAGACTTTACAGCCTTTGTATGAACCTTGATGGAAGTGGAACTCATTATTCTTAGTAAAGCATCACAAGAATGGAGGAGCAGGAATCCCATGGACTCAATTCTGATATGAGGACCATTAATGACTGAGTACACAGTGGGGGGTGGGGGAAGGGGGGAGCAGAGAGAGGGAAGGAGGGAAGTGGGGGGGTCTTGGTGTCACATAAGTATAAGAGGGACTTTATCTAACAAATGTAATCAGGGTAACCTGATTTCTTATACCCTCAATGAATCCCCAACAATAAAAATAAATAAATGAAAATAAAATACAGGGACTCTACAATATGGTATGTAATATTTTTTAAATATAGAGACATTACTTTAAAGTGAAAGAATGGGTAAAAGATACACTAGTCAGATACTATGTACTAATAAGTAGTAGGAAACTAGAATCCTTAGCTACAAAATAACCTTCACGACAAGGTTAGTCATAGTGCCATGTTGGGGGGCGGCTAATAAAGCCACACAGAATTCTTCCCCCCTCCTTTCCTCCCCTTAGTCCTCTTTTTCCTCTTTTATTCTAAGACAAAGGACCTGCTTAATCCCATCCCCAAAGAACTCTAACTCACCAAAGCCTGCTGCAAGCTGTGGAATTTGCCCATCCCCTACATCCCCATATAAAAGGGGTCTCTAGGGTGGCGCCTGTGGCGAGGCATAGGGCGTTGGCCCCATATACTAGAGGTGGCAGGTTCAAACCCAGCCCCAGCCAAAAAACTGCAAAAAAAAAAAAAATTAAAAGGGGTCTCTAACGATCCCTGGGTCACAGATGTCACCTTTGCAGTGTCCAGGTGGGTCACCCTCCCCTTTCAATAAACCTGGCCTGAACATCTTCACTCCTGGCTCCTGTCTCATCTCTGGGCACTGCTGATTACACTTTTCAGCCAGATAAAGAATGCCATTACTGGCAGGGCGTGGTGGCTCATGCCTGTAATCCTAGCACTCTGGGAGGCTTAGGCAGGATTGCCCTGAGCTCAGGAGTTTGAGACCAGCTTGAGCCAGAGTGAGACTTCATGTCTACAAAAAAAAAAAAAGCCGGTCGTTGTGGCCGGCATCTGTAGTCCCAGCTACTTGGGAGGCTGAGGCAAGAGAATGGCTTGAACCCAAGATTTTGAGGTTGCTGTGAGCTGTGATGCCACATTATTCTACTGAGGGCCACAAAGTCAGACTCTGTCTCAATAAAAAAAAAAAAAAAAGCCATTACAGAATAAGTCAATTTTTGAAGAAGACATATATAACACTCCTGAACAGAGTTTCCAAATACATTCATCAAAAACAAATAATAGGGAAAGGAGAAAACAAATGCCCATAATTATACAGGGAAATTTGGAGTATTTGCTAGAAAACTAGACAAACACACAGTAAGGATACAGAAAACTTGAATAACATTATCAACCAACTTGACCTGACGGTCATTTACAGGATATCTTATCCCAAACTGCAAAATACACATTATTTTCAAGGAAAGGCAAAACATTCACCAAGTTATTCTTTATCATGAGACATAAAATAAGTATCATAAAATTTAAAATGGGTGAAATCATTCTGTAACTACACTTATATTACATTGAAAATTAAAGTAAAAAAATGTTTGAAAAATAGTTACATATTACAAAATTAAATAATACCAGGAAACATAATCAATGGGTTTAAGAAGAAATCACAAGGAAAATTAGAGAATATTCAGGAGTGGATCATAATGAAAATGTCAAAAATATAAAAAAACAATTTTTTTTGAGACAGTCTCACTCTGTTGTGTCAGGGGAGAGTGGCACGGTATCAGCCTAACTCACAGCAACTTCAAACTCCTGGGTTTACGTGGTCCTTCCTTCTCAGGCTCTCGAATAGCTGGGACTACTTCTGCTGCCACAAGACCAGGTCTATTTTTCTGTTTTTAGTAGACACAGAGTCTTACTCTTGATCTCAAACTGGCTGGTCTGGAACTCCTGACCTCAAGTGATCGTCCTGCCCTGGCCTCCGAGTCGTCTGTGGAGGGGCAATAATTGTTAGGGAGGATGAATGGATTGAAACAAAGATTAACTGGTATATAGTTCTTTGGAATTTAAATGAGTCTGAGAGATGGGACATCGCCTTCTTAGAGTTCTGGTGTGGTCACATTCCTGGTCTTACTGGGAGGGAATAAAAAGAAAAACTGTTCTCTTAGGTGGGTTTGGATCTCAGGCAGGTGAAGAAACTTAAAGAATTTAGGGAGAGCTCCAGATGGTGGCGGTGGTTGGTGTAAGGATGGCCTTCATAGTGAAATAACAGAGCAATTATTAACTCACAGCTTTTTCAGCGAAGACTAAAACCAATCTGTCTTTGCCTGCTTTTTCTCTTTCTCTTGCTAACAGCTGCCCCGCCACCCCTCCATTTCTGTTTTCACAAACCACAAGAAGCCCAGCGGACAAAAGGAAACATAAATCTTTTCTTTTAAAATTTCATCAGCTCCTTATTGTTCACAATTTCCTCTTTAGCCCCATATGGTTCCTGAGTGTCCCAGACACTGGGGTGGACACCAGGCCTCAGGATCAGAAACCTGGAAAACAGTCTGTCTTCAGCCCTGGTGGAGGAGAAATGGATGGACCAGTTTCACGACACTTCATGAATTTGGCTGAAATTATCATTTCTCTTTGTCCCCTCTTAGATTCAGCTAAGCACTTGACCTCCACTGCAGGCCTTCTTCTGATCTTTCTTTGGGATGCCACACCATCTCCCTGCTCTCTCCTCACTTTCCCCACTGTCTTCTCTTTCACTCTTCTTCTAAAAGATAAAGTCAACCCACCCTTTTATATCCTCAACTTGGTCTAGAGAAATTCTTCTCTCATCCAGTCCACAGCACCTCCTGAGCTTTCCACACTGGCAGCAGGAAGGTCAGAGAGACCTTGAGGCTTCATCATCAGTCTAACGTGTCAAAATGACATATTTGGGGGTAAATTAGTTCTAATTTCTCTCAGGTCAAAAGGTATAGAGTGTAAGGATGCTATGTGCTATTTCACAACTTTTAATTTTAAAATTAGTTCAAAATTAAAAGTCTAAAATAGAGAAACATTTCTATCCCTTATTGACATTTATATAATTTTTGTTTTGGAAAGAGAAAAGTTCATCTGGAGACGTTACCTCAGATCCTGGGGTATCAGTGAAATAATAGTAATCTTGCAACTTTTTTTTTTTTTTTTTGGGGACAAAGTCTCACTCTATCACCCTCAGTAGAGAGCTGTAACATCGCAGCTCACAGCAACTGTCAACTCTGGGCGATTCTCTTGCCTCTGCCTCCCGAGTAGTTGGGACCACAGGCGCCCACCGCAATGCCTGGCTAATTTTTTGTTGCAGTTTGGCTGAGGCCGGGTTCGAACCCACCACTCTTGGTATAAAGGGCTGGCACCCTACCTACTGAGTCACAGGCGCTGCCTGTAATCCTGCAAATGTCAACAGTGTTATTTTAAGAACAATATCTTATTATAAAAGGAACAAATCACCAATGACTGTGGAAAGTGTTTGCAAATTCTTACAATAATAACAAACTCAAGTAAGCATTCTGTTAACCTATTTCTTGTTCCTCCATGGAAAGGAATTCAGATACTATCTTTTATCTGTCAACAGAAAAGAAGCCCTACTCTGTAAAACAATTTAGAAAGGTTTATTCTGAGCCAAATTTGAGGACTGTGTTCCGGAGCCACGCCTAAGAAACCTTGAGCAAGTGCTCATCGTGGTGGGGTTAGAGTTTGGTTGTATACACTTCAGGGAGACAGGAACTACAGGTCAAGTCATACAGGGAAGACGTACATTGGTTTGACCTAAAGGTGGGACATCTCAAAATCGGGGCCCACAGGTGACAGGTGGGTTTAAAGATTCTCTAGCTGACAATTGGGTGAAAGAGTTAGGTTCTGTCTAATAGACCAGGAGTCAGCAGGCTAAGTTAAGATAAGGGTCTTATCACAGACAAACTGCAGGTCTCAAGTGGTTTGTTGTGCATATGGAGGACCTGCAGGTATGTCTTGCACGACCTTAGACCTGTTAATCAGTCACAAAGGACATCTCTAAGAGGGGGGCATAATGAGTCCTGTCTGATCTCCTTTCTCATGGCTAGCAACTCAGTTTTAGGGGATCCCCTTGGCCTAGACAGGGTCCAGTCAGTCAGCCACTAGGGGAGAAGCCCTAAGATTTTATTATATTTCACATATCTATTAGAGATCTCACGCTTAGCACTGGTCATGTCTAATTTATAATACGCCTCCAATTATATCTATTGCTGAACACTGATATGCCTGCCAAAAAGCAATAAAATTAACAGCATGGCATTTTTTCCAACAGGCCAAAGTAATTTATTTAGAATGTTTCTAAGCCATATTTGTGCCAAACCATAATAGGTGGAAATAAGTAGAAGTTTGTCCCTTTGTTTTGATGGTATCATGAAATGAATTCTAATCCCTTTTGAACTGAAGCAGGCTGAGCCTCTTAAGTTCCGTACAGAAACCAAACAGCACAGCTTGGACTGCTTGACACTGCAGAGAGCAAAGTAAAGGTCATGGGATTCTTTTAAAAACTACCTTCTTGGCACAAGATTTATTGACCATAAAGGAAGTGATGGGGTCTGTCACTCTAGAGATTTTTTTTTTTTTTTTTTTTTTTGAGACAGAGCCTCAAGCTGCTGCCCTGGATAGAGTGCTGTGGCATCACAGCTCACAGCAACCTCCAATTCCTGGGCTCAAGCGAGTCTCCTGCCTCTGCCTCCCGAGTAGCTGGGACTACAGGCGCCCGCCACAACGTCTGGCTATTTTTATTTGGGTTGCAGCCATCATTGTTGGTTGGCGGGCCAGGCTGGATTCGAACCCGCCAGCTCAGGTTTACATGGCTGGCGCCTTAGCCCGCTGAGCCACAGGCGCCGAGCCCACTCTAGAGATTTTTAAAAGCATGACTTGCATACGAATAACACATAAGCAACATCAACTACATTTTCAAAATAGTATACACCGCTATCACACCAAGACATATCATGAGCTTTTCAAAATAAGAACGGTTTTCACTGCTAAATGCAGATGTTTAGAAAATGGCAACACTGGAAACAATTTTTTTCCCCAAGGCTACTCTGTTCATCCTTGAGGCACCACGTGGTCTACCCAGGCACCTACAACAGATGTGGCAACAGCCCTGGTTGCTCTGTAATATTCCCAAGCCACCAAAAAAAATTTTTTTTTACTCAAAAAGTATGCATAATTCCTAGTGGAACTGCTGTGAATGAGCAGGCTATGGTATTAAATGCTAGGATTCGATCGGCCTTTCATTTCCAATCACAGAACCTGCTGTGGAGATTTACAGGTTGGTGTGTTTTCCCATCGTATTCTCTCCCTTGAGAGTAAGAAAATAGTCCAAATGTTGCAAGCATGATTTTGCACAATACTGATGGCCCCCTCAGAAAACCCAGAAACTTCCTTCTTCTGGGCCAAGGAGAGGCGTTTTAATGAATCTCTAGGACAACTATGTGGTCAATGGTGAAGTCCGATGATTAGTCTGAAACTTAATTGTACTTGTTTTTCCTCCAGCCCAATCAACAGCTTCTTCCCTGGGGCTTGTTAGAAGCCGATTGCTAAATACTTGGCAACTTCTTTGCTCTTAGGGGAAAAACAAAGAAAAGTGCTATTTTAATTGCTGAGGTGAAACCCTGGGTCAGTAGGCAACACTCCTAGTTAGTCAAACTTGTGACAAGCATTCTCCGTCTGGTGGGAAAGCCTTTTTCTGAGAATTGTTGGGATATCTGGAAAGGGAATGTCCAGCAAGATCTCTTTAAAGCCTAGCAGCATTAATCCTTGAGAAGCAAAAATGCTCCAAAAACCCCCCAGCATTCCGAGAGTCTGACTTTACCCATGGAGGTTCCTCCATGGACAGGGTGGGTCTCCCACCCAGTTAATAGTTCCTCGGTTGTAAGCAGTATCATACCAGTGAGTTTTTGATTGACCCTCATTGCAAAAATTAAGCTCTGCTATAGTTTGGATGTTTGTTCCCTCCAAATCACACATTGAAACTTGATCCCCAGTGTTGGAGTTAGGGGTGGCTAGTGGGAGATGTTTTGATTGTGGGGGAAGACCCCTCATGAATGGGGTGGTGCTGTTCTTGCAGTAGTGAGAGGTTCTCACTCTATTCATTCCCAGGACAACTGGCCATTGAAAAGAGGCTGGGCTGGCCCCACTCTCTCTTGCTTCTGCTCTCACCCTGTGATCTCTGCACACACTGGTTCCCTTTCACCATGAATGGAAATGGCCCAAGTCCCTCCCAAGAAGCAGATTGTTGGCAACCTGGAGAAATGAGAGCCAAAGAAACCTTTTTTCTTTTCTTTTTTTTTTTTTTTTTTGAGACAGAGCCTCAAGCTGTCACCCTGGATAGAGTGCTGTGGCATCACAGCTCACAGCAACCTCCAATTCCTGGGCTCAAGCGAGTCTCTTGCCTCCGCCTCCCAAGTAACTGGGACTCCAGGCGCCTGCCACAACGCCCGGCTATTTTTTGGTTGCAGCCGTCATTGTTGTTTGGCGGGCCCGGGCTGGATTCGAACCCGCCAGCTCAGGTGTACATGGCTGGCGCCTTAGCCCGTTGAGCCACAGGCGCCGAGCCGAAACCTTTTTTCTTTGTAAATTACCCAGCTTTAGTTGTTCCTTTACAGCAACACAAATAGACTAAGACAAGATCCTTTTTTATTTCTTGGGAAATGTCTTGTTCTTTCCTATCCTATTCAGATTCTGGCAATATACTTTCTGCATCTGGTCAGCTCATGTGCTTCATGGACTCATGGTGAAATGCTGCCAATATACCATTTGGAGAACCATGTCCCCTGTGCACACCACTCTGTGAGACATAACTAGAGGTCCCCCTATATTTTCTCAGCTATTCCTTCTTCTCTTCTAACACAGGTTTATTGTAAAAGTGGCAAAAGAGTAGAGAGAGAAAAATTATTTGAGTTGGCTCTTCCTGTTGTTGGGCAGACTAAACCAGTTCTACGGGTAGTGGTGGTAAGGTCAGGAATAGTGGTATCACTTGGAAGCACATTGCTATGATTTGAATGTATCCCCCAAAGTTCATGTGTTAGAAACTTAATCCCCAAGGCAACTGTGTTGAAAGGTGGGGCCTAAGAAGAAGTGATTAGATCACAAGGACTCTGCCTTCATGAGTGGTTTAAGTGGTTATCATAAGAATGGATTGTTATAAAAGTGAGTTCAGCCCTCTTTTGTTCCCTAGACCTCACTGTTACATGCCCTTCAGCCTTCCACCATGGGGTGACACAGCATGTGGGCCTTCACCAGACATCAGCACCATGCTCTTGGACTTTTCAGCCTCCAGAACCATGAGCTAAATAAATTTCTATTTATTATAAGTTACCCAGTTCATAGTATTGTTATGGCAACCTAAAATAGACTAGGACACTTATAAAAATGAAAGATTATGGGTCTAATTCAAGATTTACTAAATCAGGATCACTGGAGGATTAAAGGGTTGAGCCCAATGAGTTTTAACCAGACCATGAGTTTTAACCAGACTGTCAAGAAATTCTAATGTATGCAACTAATTTTGAGAAGATATAAGCTAACAAAAGCGTCACTGTGATTGCAATCTGGAACATCTGCTCACCTCTGCTCTTGACCCTTTCTCTTATCAGCATCACTTCAGCCTTGTTAAATGACTAGGGAGGAATAAACAGGGTTCAGGCATCAGTCTTCTTGTCTTCTGTGGAATATTTCCTTCTAATTCATAGTTGCACAATAAATGCTTATCAATTGACTAGTTCAACACCATAGAGGGTTTCCTGAAGCTAATAATCATACAATCTGGAGAAGATAATCATACTAAAAAACCAACCACTCAGCAAACTCACAATTTGGGAATTTAAAAATCTGAGAAAAAGGAATACCAAGATTGCTGCTGTAGGGTAGGAAAGGAGTAACTGAATAAATATATGTGCATCAATGTGGTACGAGGGTAAGGAGGTAGAGAATTTTGGAGGTGAGAGGTTGATGAGCTGAGAAAAGAATTTTTTCCTCTAGCCCTTTATGAATGGTGTGACTCCACAGTTCTGAGATACGTACGTGTATCTCTTATAGACAATTTATCAAGCTTGAGTGTTTGGGAATTATATATCTATATAAGTAGTTTTCCTTTGCAAACACTAGAAAATACTGACTACCATTAGGCCAGAATCTTTTGTCCTGTACTCATAATTCTCTCCTGACTATCCCTTTCATCCTCAACCCTAACCTTAAAAATGTACAAATTTACCAGTTTCTTTGGGCTTTCATGTCCAAAAGTGCCCGTGTCAATTTTTTCCCATGTGCATGTTTTTTCTCTTGTTAACCTGCCTTTTGTCATAGGGAGCTTAGCAATGGGTGAATCTTAGTGATGGGTGAAGAAAAGATATCCCTCCCCTTCCATCGAGATTCCTTTTCTAGTCTACCTACTATTATTCCTTCTCTTACCACCAGTTTCATAACATACTCAATGTGTGCTTATTTCAATATTATTGACTGTTATGCAGTTGAGCAGACTAAACAGCCCTGTCGTGACATTAAATCAGTGAAACTTCTTGATTTACCATCATCCATAAGGTTTAGAAATTATAGGAAACTGTCTCTCAGGTGGGTGTGAATTTTTACACGTATATTTTATATTTTTCCCCAGGTAAAAAAACAAGCAAACAATAAACTAAAATGGTAAAGAGAGAACACTGAAAAGTGGGTTTATGCATTCATAGTTCTTCATGAAACATTCCAGGTTAATGTCATTTTACTAGATCAATGTAACTACATTTGAATTTTAGCAGACAAGTTACTTCTCATGATCATTTAGAAATTCTTAAAGGTTAAGCACTTTCAGAGGCAAACTGTAAAGGCTACACACACACACACATACACATGCAGTATCTCTTTCAGGAGTGATTTTTTATACAAAACAGAAAAGCTCCTAACTATACCTCCCAAGCAAGGCTGTGCCCCATGAGAGTGGGGGCCTTCCCGTCACCAGTGAGCTGAGTCACCAGAGGACTCTGTTAATTCCAGAGGCTGTCCCTAGTCATCACTCACTACTGATTCATTCATTAGCTCTCACCGAGTATCTACCCTGTGCCAGGAATATCTAGGACTGGACAGAGAACCCACGACGTGCAGTCTGGTAGGGGTGATAAGTGCTAAACTATCATTTGTACATTGAGAAAAGTTCTAGGGAAACTAAGAGGTCTGATCAACTGTGGCAACGATGTCTGATTTAAACCAGAGGATTTCTGAGCGAACAACATTTAGACAGAGACAAAAGGGATAAGTGAGACTTCATGCTGGTGAAGACTGGGAGGTGATGTGCAAAGCCCATGCTGTGGGAAAGACAGAGGACGGAGAAGGCTGTGTGGCTGGAGGGACAGAGCCAGGGAGTACTGAGGGCAAGTAGGCAGGAATAGCTCACGCAGGGCCCCTTGGGGCATGTCAAGGACTCTGGACTGCATAAGTGCATTGTAAGTTACTAAAACCTCTCAAAGAGGAAATAATATGACAGGGTTTTTGCTTTTTTTTTTTTTTTTTTAATCTTTTGATATTTATTTATTGTAGAGACAGAGTCTTACTGTATCGCCCTCGGTAGAGTACTGTGGCATCACCAACTCACAGCAACCTCCAACTCCTGGGCTTAAGTGATTCTCTAGCCTCAGCCTCCCAAGTAGCTGGGACTATAGGCGCCAGCCACAAGGCCCGGCTATTTTTCTGTTTTGCAGTTTAGGCAAGGCCGGGTTTGAACCCGCTACCTTTGGTATATGGGATGGGCGCCCTACTCGATGAGCCACAGGCGCTGCCCCGTGTTTTTGCTTTTACATTGTCATCATTGCTGCAGGGCAGAAACTTGATGATGGGTTGCCCAAGTGAATACAGGAAATGATAGGAGGCTATTTGTGATGGTCTGGGCAAGAGATCTTAGTGGACAGTCTAGAAAGGAATCCCTGGAACTCGAGAAAAGCAAAAATGTCTTAGAAATAAGGAAAAACTAAAAATCAAGAGGGTTTAGAGGTTGGCTGAATGTGAGAGGTGGCAGACAGGAAGGTGATCAGAAACATTCTCTGCTTCCATCCGGAGTGAGAGAATGGATGTGAGGCCATTTACGGAGGAAGGAAGCCCAGGGGGAGGACCAGATCTGGGGAGGTGGGTGTTCAGTTTGTGTGGGCCATGCTGAATCTGAGGTCCCGTGACCGAGAAGAGGTATCAACTAGGAGTCTGGTACTCAGAAGAAGATCGGGTTGGAAATGTAAACTTGGGGTTTGTCCGCAGGTAGACGACACTCTAGGCAGATGTGATGAGAAACCTCTAGAGCAGTGGTTCTCAACCTTCCTAATGCCTCTGCCCTTTAATACAGTTCCTTTGGGTCATGACCCAGAGGTTGAGAACCGCTGCTCTAGAAAGTCTAAATAGAAGAAAAGCCGCCGAGACTGAACCCACACGGACACCAACAGTTGACTAGTGAGGGGAGCAGTCGCCAGGGAGAAGACGCCAAGAGAAAAGGGCTGTAAATGGGGCGCACTGGGCAGCTGGGCAGAGATCCTTGGGCCCTTAGGCAAGAGAAAGGTTTTGAAGTAGCAACCTGGAAGGTGTGGGGCTTTAAAAGAGACGTTTCTGTCCAGTGATGAGAAACCTGGGAAGTTCCGCGAGGCAGCGTTTGCTGAAACAGGAGGTGCTACAGAATGTTTGACTAGGTAGAGGAAAGATCCAGTGATAGATGAAAACTGAGACCTAGCTGACAGAGGAGATGGCGTGGGATTCTCAGTAGGTAGGTAGAATAGGGCCCAGATTGTTTTTTTTTTTTTTTTTGGTGGAGACAGAGTCTCAGTCTATCACCCTCGGTAGAGTGCCGTGGAGTCACAGCTCACAGCAACCTCCAGCTCTTGGTCTTAAGCAATTCTCTTGCCTCAGCCTCCCGAGTAGCTGGGACTACAGGCGCCCACCACAGCGCTCGGCTAATTTTTGATGCAGTTCGGCCGGGGCCGGGTTTGAACCCGCAGCCCTCGGTATATGGGGTTGGCGCCCTACTCGCTGAGCCACAGGCGCCGCCCCCAGATTGTTTTTTAAAAGGTAGAGGGACACTCCTTCCATTGCACTGGGAGTAGTAACTCAGAGAACAGGTGCATTAAATGTGGGCACTGCAGACACTCCTGCCTGAGGGCTGCTGTTTTCTTAGGCTTTAAGGCAGAATCATGGGGTGAGGATGGGAGTAGGGAATTGGCGGCAGGTAAGGAGGCGGCAGTGAGGTACTGGAGGAAGAATTAGTTGCTGGGCACAATGGGAAACACAGTAGGATGGCTGGAGTGGCGCTGAGGCCCCGCAGAGGCTCCTGGTTTACAGTAGGGTAAAGTACTGTGGTTAAAGGTGCACCTGGTTACTAACTAGTCAGTGCCATTGCAGATAATCAGCCAGGGCAACTGGGGCGTTCTTCAGTTTTAAAACGGTTTCCTTGCATCGAGTTAAATAATTTTATAAGGCTCAAAAGTAAAATCACTTTTCCTTTGCTCTGACAACCAAGAAAATAAAATCTTAGACAACATTACTATAAATAACAATTGAGGATAAAAACCAATCGTTATTACCCCCAAGGAATTATTTTAGAGTACAATTAGTTCTTTATGCCAGTGTTTTTCAACCTTTTTATTTTCTTTTATCTTACAGCACACTTGAACCTGTAGTTAAACTTTCACAGCATACTTAAATTATGTCGGTCAAAAAAAAAAAAAAAGAATGAAAAAAAGAATATACTATGGTACTTTGAATTTCGTTCAAAAATAATTTAATTACTAATCTTTTAAAAATTTTCACAGCATACCTAAGATCCTCTCACAGCACACCAGTTGAAAATCACTGCTTTATAGTATTGCTGGTAGGATTGGAGGACGAGGTCAAGGCATAGGCTCATTTGCAACCACATGGATAAGTTTTTTTGAAAATAAATCCATCTTAATAAATACATTGCTTTCCATTTTCCATGGAAAACACACAAAGAAAACCAGGAAACTATTGGGAGATCTAGAAACAGTATTCCTTAGCTAAAATACCAGCAGAGCCTTAAGGAAATTCAAATAAAATGAACCCTGACTGCCATGACATGGGTTGCAAGGAGTTAACTTTGTTCTGGAATAAAAGCATAAGCCTGAATTTTCAAAATTTGCATTTATGAGAAATGCAGCATCCATTTATTTCCCCACTACCTTATCAATGTGTACGGTAATGGAGAGCTTGAGTCTTTCTCTTTCTTCAATGCCAGATTCGTTCTTCTCAATGCATTTAAAGTGTATGCTTGCCTGCCTCTCTTTATCGTCTTTGTTTCTGCCTCTTGCTCACAGATGCGATTAAAGACCCTTTCAATATTCCAGAGGTTGTGCAAGATGGGAGGGAGAAGCTACGTGCCTCTTGAAACTATTTATAGAATAAATCCAATCTTGTTATTTTTTTTTCCTGGCACCTCTACCCAGAGGGACTTTTCCTGAAAGCAACATTTGCAAAAGCAATCTTTAATAAACACATTTGTCACCAAACTGACAGATCCCAAATCAGAATGTTTTAAAAGCAAGTCGAGAATGAAAACCTCTGGAGTTTCTCCATGAGCTTCAATTCCCTGAGTTTCATCACCTCCTCAGTCTTTGTATTTGTTCTTGTCCCCGAAGGGCACAATGACATCTTTTTCAAATGTCCACAGCCTCTCGAGACTAATTGCTAAATCTGCACTCACAGCGTCACCAAGATTTGAACTGCTTTCCTGGAAAGTTTCCCAAGGATGATTCCCCCAATTTTAAAGAGAAAAAAATGACACGTATGTAAGAAGCCTGGCCCCCTAAGTTTTGTCCTCTACAGCTGTCCAACTATTTCTAGTTAGCATATGTATTTGAAGTATCTGAAGCATTAATTTAATCTCCAATCATAGGAGGAATTTCTCTTTTACCTTGAGAGAGTCTGGTGAATGAGGCAAATTACTTGTTTGGCCCAGAGGGTACCAGAATTAAAACCCAGGGGGTGGGAAAAAGTGATCACATTTATTTCCTTTACTTATTAATTTTCTTTCTGTCCAGGAAAGTCTGTTGGTAAAAAGAGGAAAAAGGAAAAAAAGAAAAAAAAAAGCACAGGTTGGAAAGACTCTCATTTTAACCTTCACAGGCTGCCTGAACACCCTGGCTGTAGAACAGCATAAAAATTCAAAAGTGATAGTCATTTGTAGGGAGGAGGTTTCAAAAAACAATAGGGTACACAAAGGAGGAGAATGTCATTCCCAGTTGTGACTATTTTGGACTCTAGCTATTGGAAAGCATGCAGTTAAAAGAAACGACACAGAGATCAAAACAGACCTCCTCCTACTTTTTGGATTTCAAAAACTGCAATTGTTCCTATCCACTTGTCTGCTTATATTTACCTAACACATAAAACATGAAATGTGACAAGCCGATGGATCAAAACCCATTTCTTCTTCTGGATAAGTTACCCAGTTAGCTTTATAAGTCTGATCTTACAAAAAAACTTCGCAACAATCTACTTTTGTTAAAGTTTAGTATCAATTACATTTCCAAACTAAGGTCAAGGTCAAGGTCCACCCTTCCCTTTCCTCCTCCATTCACTCAAATCTTTGAATGACCTTCCCACTGTGGTCAGTTTGTTTTTCCATCTGCCTACTCCTATATAAGAATACCAGAATAAAGTCAGGATGTTGTGGGGATCCCACCACACACAGTTTTTTTCTGGTTCTAAAATGGAAACTATCAAAGCTAGAATGCTATTGGCAAAGACTCCTACAAGGTAACGACTGTGGTGAGTTCTCTTGTGTCCTACAGACCTAACACAATCCCTTCAAAGTGAGCCAAAGTGAGCGCTGAGGATGGTGATGAAGACTGCCACTGACACACAATTTAAATCACTCACACTGGAAAATAATACCCTGCTCTTTATCTGCTTATGTTACAAATGAGCAGGCTTCAACTGCCTCTGCTTTTAGAAGTGATGTTGGAGATGGGGTGTATCTTACTCTGCTCCAGCGGCTGTTACAGAGTAACAGCTGGGAGGCTTCAACACCAAACATTTATCTCTCACGGTTCTGGAGGCTGGGAAGTCCAAAATCAGGTTGCGGGCAAGGTTAAGTTTTTGAGATGCCTCTTTGTGTCAGGGGAGAGAGAGAAAACAGGCCAGCAAGCTCTCTGGTGTCTCTTCTTATCTGATCCTATCAGGCCAGCCTCCCTCTCCCCTTTGGAGATGCCATCTCCAATATAGCCACACAGAGGTTAGAGCAGTGGTTCTCAACCTGTGGGAACCATATTAAAGGGTCATGGCTTTAGGAAGGTTGAGAACCACTGGGTTAGAGCTTCCGAACATAAATTTGCAGTTGAATAACAAACATCTAACAGGGAGAAAGAAGGGGTAAAAATACTGTCTATTTTTTTCTCCAGAACTTTGTATTATATCAGTGGAATCAAATGTACATAATTTTATCTTCCCATCTGTGCCAAACTCTGTTGTATGTCTGTGTTATTACACATACCTATTAATTTCATGCTCCCATCTTTGTCATACTCAGCCTTTCTTTGGGTCCCTAGCTAGCTTTTTTTTTTTTTTGAGACAGAGCCTCAAGCTGTCACCTTGGATAGAGTGCTGTGGCAACATTGCTCATGGCAACCTCCAATTCCTGGGCTTAAGCGAGTCTCCTGCCTCCACCTCCCAAGCTGGGACTACAGGCGCCCACCATAACGCCCGACCATTTTTAGGTTGCAGTCCATTTTTAGGGCTGGATTTGAACCCACCAGCTCAGGTGTACGTGGCTGGCACCCTATCCTGTTGAGCCACAGGTGCCGAGCCGTGGGCATATCTACTTTCTAAGTGAATAGAATATATCTTATTTTCTTAACTTCACTCATTTTGAAACAACATGATGATTTTTTTTTCTGTAACTACATTATACAGATTTTTTAATATTTTAAATAATGTAATATTTTTTCTTTAAAGTAACATTAAATTGATTTAGTGTTTAAACATTAATTTTTTATGTATATTAAATAATGCCCACGTGTTCAGTCTCTTGCTATACTATTTTTTATTTTAGTCATGCTTCTTATATGTTAAAATGAATATAAATCTATTAGAATAAAAGATCATCCCCATGTATCATCTAAAAATCATCTTTTATCTCAATCTTTGGGATATACTGGCTTAAAGAATCAATTACTAAGGAGTAGATGAGGAACAATAGAACAAATTTGCAATGATTCTATTAAAATATAGGTATTACAGTATTTTCTTGTTCCCCAAAGGCCATAATCAAAATTATGGCTTAAATATATTATTTGCCAGGTAATAGCATATTAATAAGGATTTCTTTAGTGTTCTTATTTTATATAATTTAGCTTTTAAAAACAGCCTTCAGATAATAGGCTTTTATATGGGTTGAAAAGGCTTTAGTTTCATTCTTAGTATTTTAATAATAGATCCCAGGAGTGAATAAGGTTACACATTTCACTTTTATAATCATCTTTACTCAATCTACTGAAGTTAGAAATGCATTAATATGACATAACACATTTTTTTCTTCTAAGCTGCTTTATAATTTGTTCAGAAAGATTGCAAATCTTACTAAAATCAATTCAGATACTTCAAAAAGAATTTATCATTCATGATTAAAGACACATAATCCTGAAGAAGTATCTTAGTTAATTTTGAACTATCATTGAAATATTTTCAATCAGCTTTTTTATCCAAATGTATCAAAATTTATAATTCTGTTTATAGTTAAAGATTTTTAGGCTTATATTCATTAGCTCATAAAATCTGGACTGTAGATTGAAGGGAAACATTTTAAAATGTTAATGGTTTTGAATGGGAACTTTAAAAAAATGTGTTACTACTTCCAGGCCTTCTTAAACAAATGATACTGAACGTAATGCACCTTGTTTTTAGCTTCTGCTGGTAAACCATACTGTCCTCTGCTTCTGCAGTTTCCGGTTTTCTGTCAGGCTTTATTTTGCAGATATTATACTTATCTCCCTACTAAGCCTCTACCTTATAACCGTGCCTCTTCCAGTTTGCTGCTCCTGGTTTTCTATGACCTCAGATTTAGATAATGGAGTTTGTTAAATGTATCATGATAACATCATAGAGTGGAGACTTTAGGGGCTTTTTCCTTTGCTTCTAATTCAGGGTAGTGCTTTGAATGGTTGCAACTGTGAGAGGGCTAACGCCTAACTGAATGTGTTGTATAGTGAACTATTTTCTAGTTTTTGTTTGTTATTTTTGATCTGGAATGATAATAACTTTAAGAGTGCTTCATCATCATGCTGGGTTTTACTGTTTTAGGGCACTTTCATATACAAGATTGGATTTGTTCTTGACTGTCTGTGTTTACCAATGTTTACCATTTTGGGGAGTCGTATAGTGAAGACACTCTGTAAATGTTTAGAAAAATTTAAAGACATCTATTTGAACTTGCTAGGACATAGCAAAGAAGTACTCCCTTTCTTCTTCAACTCTTTTATTTGCACAAAGAACTTCTGTCTCTGTGCAGTTCTCTAACCATTTGTACTCCTCACCTATCGTCATATACATATATTCATTTATGCACACATACTGAGAACTGTTAACATCTGTTATAATTTTGATAATTCCACTTGAAATCAAAGATGTGTCCAATGAGGAGATACAATATTTTATATTATACCAAGGACACCTTCTAATGGACCTCTGATGGAAGTATAAGTTGAGAAGTAGTGATCCATCAGTTGTGTTCACAGCAGGTGATACAAGATATATTGCTAGAACTACTGTTCATATTTATATAATACTTTAAAAGTCATAAATAAATAATAACTAATATTCATATATAATTCTAATGAAGAGTGTGAATTTGATAATACAAATGGGTTGACAGAGTTCCTCCTTTATCTTGTAACTTTCTAATTATTGAAACAATTGCATATTACAATTGCAACATATTGTAACAGGATTATATAAAGTGTTAATTTTATATAACTAAAACTTAAAAATTTTTGGATCCTTAGAATATTTTTTAATGTGATAAAGAATGACCAAGAAAACATTTTTAATTACATTGAGGCTCAAAGATTTTTGGGTGGCAAAGCACTTAAAAAGGTCATTTAAAATAAGTAACACAGATTTATGTAAAAAAGGTTCTGATTTAGTTAACCTTTTATGTGACAACAAGAGGCACTCAGCAAGCAGTTATTTTGGAAAACCTGAAATACACTGAACCTATACCAAACACAGTAAAGTTAATAAGTGCTTTTCAAAGGAACCCATGGAGAGAGCGTTTTGGAATGACTATTTAGAAATACCTTCATCATTTTGTGTTGCTGTATTCTTTTCTCTTAAGAATCTTTGAATCTTAGGCCAGTTTACATACTTTATAAATAATCCACATTAATAACGGTAATTATTAATTAACACAGTGTGTTGATCTATTCATGGGTTGCTGGGCACTTAGGTTGCTTCCACAATCGGGCAATTATGAATTGAGCTACAATAAACATTCTAGTACAAAAGTTTTTGTGGTAAAATGATTTTTCTTCTTCTGATTAGATACATAGTAATGGGATTGCAGGGTCAAATGGAAAGTCTACTTGTAGATCTATGAGGATTTTCTTCTTTAAAAAATTTTTAGACTATCACATTTTGCCAACTCTCGCTGTTTTTACTTTAGATTTTGTTTTATCAATATACTATAAACATTAAACTCAAAGTCATGGTAGGGAGTTATTTTATAGATCTATTTTTGATAGATTTTTACATGCTGAATGACAGCATTATGAGCCTGTCCTTGTTTAAATAAGGCATTATGGCTTATAAGTGAGATTTAATGAGCTTCAGTTAGGTTTGAGGGTTTCTGGGGCATTACTGACATTTAAAATGATCTCTTTAAGTAGTGTCTTTGCTGCTTCTGTTAATTGATGGCACTGTTATCATGACGTGTGGAACAGCATTCTAAGTACCAAAATGAAAGTTCATGCTGATTTTACTAATTTGTATTTCATTACTTTATGAATTGAAATATAAGAACATTACAACAATATAAATGAAAATATCACTAACTGACCTTAGGAGCATTTTTTGAGAGTCTCATACAGTTGTCTGAAATAAGGAAGGAAAATTATTGAGGGGGAAATATGGAAAATCTCAATTTGTTAATCTTAAAAGTTTATACAAAATGGAGAAAAAATGGACATGAAAACTTTAAAAATATCTAATCAACTCTTTTAGCTCAGGTAAAGTTTAGGAAATAAAATAAAATAAAATTGGCATTGTTTTCTGATTGTTAGCTATGATACTTGGCATCATTTAAATGATTTAATGTTTGCAAAATAGACATCTATTGTCTACATTTAGTTATTAAAAGCATTTCCTTAAATACCAACTCAGGAAATCTTAATTAACTTTCCGGAGACTTTTTAACACATCTTAGTATATGTGCTGCCAAAGCAAGCACCTTTTAACACATCTTAAGTTTTTGTTGAATAAGGCTTTTTTCAGAATTCTTACTTTAATATTTTGATTTTCCTCTTTATATAATAATTTAGTAACTGCTGTTTAGAAGAAGTATTCTGTTCCATCCTTGTGAGGAGCATTTGATTTTATAATGACATGATTGTTACATTCACATTTTCTGTTTTATTTTTATTTAGTTCTGTTTGCAATACATTATTTAAACATTCCTTTATTCCTGTTTTATTCATTTACTAAACATTTACAGAATGCTTACTGTAAAATAGGTATTGGTTTTAGTACTTAAGAAAACAATTTCTGACATCTGTCGAACACTTCATATGTGCTGCTAAGTGCATTGATTATCTTTTTTTTAAGACCCATAATCCTAAACTGGGAGAAAACCAATTTTACTGATGGGGACACTATGTAAAAAAAGAGGGATAAACAATAATCCCTGCCCTTGGGCAGTTCACAGTCTAATGCTATAGGTCCCAGAAAAGCAATTACCATTTTATAGAATAAATGCTATAGAAAAACTTGTATTCAGAACTTTGACCTTCATAGGAAGGAGCGTCTAATTGTGCCTGAGAAGGTATCACGTAAGAAATGACATTTAAGATGGGTCTTAAGTGTTAAATAGAAGTTTGCCCAGGGAAGAAAGGCAAAAAGAGTGCTTTTACCTGTCATGAAGTGATAAAGGGGCCTGGTGTTTGGTGGTCCTCGTGGGTTGAATGCCTGTCAGGGTTCAGTGTTTTTGTGTAGATAAGGGTGTAGCCACGAGGGTGAGAGTGTTGTGTTCGTTCTCTCTCTCTCTCTTTCTCTCTCTCTCTCTCCTTCTCTCTCTGTTTCTCTGGATCTGGAAAGTGTAAGAACCTAGGAGATTGTTTTAATGAGGGTGGACAGGTAGAGTGGGACCTTACAGCAAAGAGCTTCCCTAGGAAGTTCATTTATTTGGTTTTATAAAGTTTTATTTTTAATTGAAATATAACAATTATCCGTATGTATGGGGTACAGTGTGATGTGTCAGTACATGTATACAATATGTAATAATCAAATTAGGGTAATTAGCATATCATCACAATTATCATGTTTTTGGTGGTGAGAGTATTCAAAACCCCATCTTCTAGTTTGAAATATACAATGTATTATTGTTAACTATAGTCATTCTACTATGCAGTGGAACACAAGAAGTTATTCCTCTTATTTAATTGCCACTGTGTACCCTTTGATTTTGTTTACCATTTCAAGAAACCAAGCATTCTTCCTTTTCCTCCTTCTTCCCTGTCCTTCCCAGCCTCTGGCAGCCACTATTCTACTTTTTATTTCTATGCCATCCACTTTTCCAGATTCCACAGATGAGTGAAATCACGCAGTATTTGTTTTTCTGTGTCTGGCTTATTTCATCTACTGTGATGTCCTCCAGGCCCACCTTGTTGTCCCAAAGGACAAGATTTCAGTTTTTCTACAGCTGAATAGTTTTCCATTGTATAGATATACAACATTTTCTTGAGGGATGCTTAAGTTGATTCCATATCTTGGCTATTGTGAATAGTGCTACAATGAACATGGAAGTGCAGATATTTCTTCAATGTACTGATTTAATTTCCTTTGGACATATACCCAATAGTGGGATTGCAGGAGCATATGGTAGTTCTATTTTTCATTTTTGAGGAACACCCATACTGTTTTCCATAATGGCCGAACTAACTTACATTCTCACCAACAGTGTGTAAGAGTTCCCTTCTCCACATTCTTGCCAGTGAGTTTTTTTCTTTTTTTTTTTAATTTTTTATTGTTGGGGATTCAATGAGGGTACAAGAAACCATGTTACACTGGTTGCATTTGTTAGGAAAAGACTCTCTTACAATCGTGTTTTGCCCCGAAAAGGTGTGGCACACACCAAGACCCCAAGACCCCACCCCCCTTACTCCTTCCCTCTCTCTGCTCTTCCTTTCCCCACCCCTCCCTCATTCTTCCTCTCTCTGCTCTCCCCTTCCTTC
>CAUYON010062686.1:0-26467 GCA_963573935.1 Arctocebus calabarensis | reverse complement strand
TCATATACATTCAGAAATGTTTTCATCGTACTGTTACAGATAGTCTTCATGGCATTTTCTTGATCACTATATAAAGACATTGATACTCTACATTTAATAAGTTTCCCCAGTACCCTGCTAAGATGCACCGTAGGTGTGATCCCACCAATTGCCCTCCCTCCACCCATACTCCCCCCTCCCCTCCCAGGCCTGGGCCGAGTTTGCACACACCTGTCTCATTGTATGTGGCTGGCACCCTAACCACTGAGATACAAGCTCCAAGCCTGTCCTCAATTTATGAAGGATTTTGTTTAGAGAAACTCATTGTAAAGTTAAAAAGACTGAAAATGGTTAAGTCAAACCATCGTAAGTGGAGGATCAACTGTGTATGCAAAACATACATACAAATACACACACACAAACACACACACACCACACACACACATATTATATATATATTTCTTTTATGGCTAGCACCGTATCTATCATTAAAATTGTGGGTAACATATATATGTTCAGACTATGTAATTTCAGTAAAAATTTAAAAGAATAGAAAACAAAATCTGGAAAATCTTGCAATCTATACAGGATAGTAATATTTACTATATGCATACACCCATTCATACATTTGTCCATATATTTATATAAAGTCATACATAAATCACGTAGACGTTTCTATTCTGCTTCTCAAAACTCCTCTGGCCTCTGCTCATTGTCAATTCCAAAGCCACTTTTTAGGCATTTGTTATAGTACCATGCCATTCAAGGTACCAACTTTATTACTGCCATCGCAAAAACACAAATTTATGTCACACAGTTCTGAGGTTCAAAAGTCTAAACTGGGTGGTATTCCTTCTGGAGCCTCTAGGAAATAATCATGACCTATCTCCTTGCAATTTCCCATTCTAGAGGCTACCTTCATTCCATAGCTTATGGCCCTGCATTACACTCTCACCTGTTTTATCATTTTAACCTTTTTCTGGTTGACTCTCTCGTTTCTCTTTTTTCTCTTATTAAAAAGAAAAAAAAATGTTTACATTTGTATAGTCCCTATTAATATCCCCAGTGCAAGATTGTGAACTTAATCATAATAGCAATGTCCATCTTTCCATATAAAGTAACACATTCACATAATATGGGAGTTATAATGTGGACATATCTGAAGCTATTATTTTTTTCCTAACACAATAGGGATGCATTCATTAGTTTACATGTGCTTTCTTCATCGAAGCAACAGTTTTCTTGCTTTGCCCTCATTACTAGACAGTCATACCATCAGTGATCCTAGAACACTGGACAGAAGAAAGATGCAAGATCTTGACAACCCTTTAGTTGATATATGTTAATCTTACTGTAATAAGTTAAAAAGTAATCAATCTTTAGTTTGTGTGAAGGTGATATAGCTTTTGCTTTCAGGAAAGTCATATTAAGAAAAATTAATCCACATACTCAGTAGTGGTAAAGTAAAAAATTGAGCCCTTTTTTGTTCATAATCAATAAGGACTTAATATTCAGAAGAATTTAAAAAGAAGAATAGTTTTCTATAGTATTTGATGGAAATTATAATGCTACAAAAGGAGGAGAAAAATAAAAAGATAGAATAAATGATCATAATAATAGGCTGGGCATGGTGCTCACATCTGTAACCCTCCCTCTCTGGGAGGCCAATGCAGTTGGATTGCTGGAAGTCAGGAGGTCAAGACTAGCCTGACCAAGAGTGAGACCCTGTATCTCTACTAAAAGTAGAAAAACTAGCCCAGGGTCATGGCAGATGACTGTAGTCCTAGAAACTCAGGAGGTTGAGATAAGAGTTTAAGATTGCTGTGAGTTATGATGATGCCACAGCACTCTACCCAAAGCAACAGAATAAAACTCTGACTCAAAAATTAATAATAATGATAATCATATTAGATATTTACATGCATGATATCAAATTTTTATGTATCATTGAATCCTGTGATATATGATGAAAATGAGGCATATAGGGTCTGTTTTTTGCCCACGGTTATACCAATAGCAAGTGACAGAACATGAAAATAAACACGACTCAAATTTAATTTGAAACATCTATCATTCTTATTCTCTAATCTTTATCAGTAGTACTTGAACAATTTTAATGTGTGCGTGTTAGAAGTAAAGGCAAAGTAATATAGTAGTTTAAAAAAAAAGACAGTGGTTTTTAAGATTTCTGTATAAACTCAATGTTTAACCATTTTTTTTTTTTTGAGACTGAGTCTCATTATGTCACCCTGGGTAGAGTGCTGTGGCATCACAGCTCACAGCAACCTCAAACTCTTAGGCTTAAGCGATCTCTTGCCTCAGCGTCCCAAGTCGCTGAGACTACAGGTGCCTGCCACGGTACCTGGCTATTTTTTTTTTGTTGCAGTTGTCATTGTCATTTTTACTAGTAACCACAGGCAAGTTAGTCTCTACAGCTCTTATCTTTTCTCATCTTTTAGTGAGACTAATAATAGCCATTGATCTGAACTAAAGATAAGCCCTGAACACAATGTTTCCTATCTGAACTCAATGCATTGTTAGAATGCCTCATATACATTAAACACTCATTTCAAGACAGCACTGTTAATGTTAGTATCATCATCCTGATCATAATTATAAAGTACAATTGAAGAGTGTTCCCTTTCTATACCGAGCTCAGCTTCCACATACCTTCTGGACACTGGACCTTGGCTGAGATAGCCACCACCAATCATTTATCTTCAATATTCTTTTTAACATCTATTTCACTTGGTTTCCACTCGCACTTATTTCAGAGATATTTGCTCTAATCAGTGGAAATGTTCTAGTTTACCTGGATTTTAACAGCATGGCTTGGATTTTTAGTCTTCCCTTAGCATTGATGCAGCAAAAACAACTTACAGTCTAAGACCTCACTATATGGAGCCTAGGCCACATCCTGGGCAAGTGGATATTCTTAGAAGCTTTTGACCTATTTGCTTTGCCCTAGTTTCTTCAACACTAATAAAGTTCATTATAAGTTTTAATTCCATGAATTTGGGATAGTCCACCCTCAACTATCATTTTTCACCTTCTTATAAACATACACATTCGTCTTCTGTAGCTGACTGAATAGAACTCAGTGAAATCTTATCTCGAGGAAGAATAAAGAAAAAATAAGAAAGAAAGAAATGAAACTCAACTTTGTGTGTTGGCTTTTGATTGAGTTTATAGTAAACATTACAATTCTTTAACATTAATCTCAGAAAGGCCTAGATTTTATAGTAGAAAGATATTTTTGAAACTTTTTCATGTTCCTATTTCCTAAGATGCTTGTCAAATAGCACTGGTAATTTAATGTTAGATACTTTTTCTCCTTCCTAAATTGTTCTTATCAGAGTTTTGGGGATTGAATGACTCAGAATAGTTCTACTACTTTTTGAGGGCCTAAGTATAGTTATTAACTATTGTTGATAAGAGCAAATGAAATATTAATTACATTAAAACTAACTTTTTCTAAAATGTTAACAAAACCTATAGCGTAATGCTACCATTATTGGGTCTGTTGATAGCTGGATGAATCAGTTCTTTATACACTAAATTTATATATGAGTTCTAAAATTAGGCAATCATTCATAATTATCATTAATTAACATGAATTGTGTTAAGAATAATCTTCTGTTTTTTAAATGAGATTTAATACCATTTACCTTATATATGGCACTTGTATTTAATAAGTGCTGCCTATAATGAGGTTGCCCTTTATAAAACCATTGGGATGGAACAAGTTCATCAGAATGGCTGCTGTTTACACATAGCAAATTGTATTATTTTGAAATAGTCTGATAGAACATAATGATACAAAGTTTTATAGAATTTAAATTCTGCACTGATACCACATTCTAAGAATAATTGTAATGCTCCTAATAATTTCAAAGAAGGCTGGATGAGAAAATTATAAACTGTGTTTATATTGATGCCACATGTTAAAATAATTTTAGCAAGTGAATAAAACTACCCTCCATTTTCCTCAGGATTATTTCTGAATTATTATGACCTTAAATAATAGGAAATAGGGATACAACCTCTACATGAACAGTGATTCTTGCATATTTATATGTATTTTGCCTAATTTACCTATATTCAATAAAATAAAATATATAGCACATGTAACAAAGTTCCTTCCTTACCTTAATCTGTGTATTCTGTTTTACTCTGCTACCATTTTGTCATTTGTCACTCTTGAGCACAGACTCTACAGAGCTACATTCAAACTTCTCGGTGTTGTATTAAGCCACTAAGATTGTGGGAATGCATTGCGAGCAACAGAAAAATAAAAGAATTGGTCTTAAATTTTATAAGCAGTCTGGATGGCATACCATCCATTTCAATCCATTTACTCATTCTCAAAAGTTCCTAGAATATGCACGAATGTGTACTAAAGATTCCCTTAGCTCTCATATATGAATAATGATCTAGAATCCGATAAGACCTCATCCTAATTAATGATTCAATTAATCATGGAACACAAATTATCCACAAAAAGACCTTCTACATTATCCATTCTGAATGATCACCACAAAGACAATCTTGAGCTAAATAGTGACAGTTTCTTCCTACTTTCAACCCATTATGTAGAAAGTAGCAATTATGATTTCTTAGGGTAGCATTTAATTAATGTCAATTTACTTACAGGCCATTATGCATAACTACATGATTGAAATTTTCGGAGCAATGTGGAAAATCTTAAAATATATACATACACACCCACATGCACACACAAGGTAGCCATAAAGTTCATGTGCAATTTAAATAACTACAACAATGTGAATTACACATGAACTTTATGGCCACCCTGTAGATATACTATATATAAAATACAGAATCTTAAGCTTATACGAGAGTTGATGTGAATAAGAAAGCAGTGCTCCAGAATATTCTTTTAAAAAAAATTCATTGAAAAATCTTTAAAGCATATCTAAAATTTTGAAATTAAGAGGAGTTATAATACTTATATTGTCACTTAATCATACTTTTTAAAATTTATTGTCATGTTCATTTTCAATACTTAGTTAAATTCGAGAATTTTATTTTTTAAGAAATTATGGATTTATACAAATAATTTGACTTTTGGGGAAAGATAGTCAACTTTTTTTTGGCTAACTTTACTAGAATTTTAATGTGCTTTCTCAGATGAATTTTTACAATTGCAAACAAGAGAAAGAAAATTATTGTTTTTTGTGTATGTTTATTTTTAGAAAGTGAGCACATCCCTAGACACAGTAAGTGAAAAGAATTCGATATTTACAGTAAGTCTTCATGTGTCAGTTATGCCCATTGTGTGACATTGTAGGGACAAAGGGAAATCCCCCCTTCACTCTGAAGATTTACTGAAAACTCAACTAATAAAAGGCAAATTACGTGGAGGAAAGGCATACAGATTTATTTCTCATGCACATGGCAGCCTTCAGAATGAAGACCCAAAGATGCAGGGGGAATCATCCATCTGTATGCTAAGGTCAACAAAGTACAGATAGCAGTGTAGAAATATGATTGGAAAAAAAGGATAATCTAATATTAATAGACTCAGCAGGGAAATCCAGCAAGGCCTGTTGTAGATTTGTTTCTTGATCTCTTGGTGCAGGACTCCTTCTTTTGGGTAGAAGGCAGGACTCTGTCTAAAATAAGGATCTTATGAACCACAGTAAATCAAGATAGGTCATGCAATTTCTTTATGGCCAGCATTTGCTCGGAAAGGCAGAGGGAAAGTCAGAGTAATGTTTTTAGGTTTTACAGCTGACTTGGGAGAAAGGGGTTCTGGTTTCTAAGAACTGCCATGGGAAAGAGGGATTCTTGTGTTTAGCCTCAGGGAAGTATTGGAATGAGAGACAGGAGGGGGGGAGAAAAGTCAGAAAAATCTTTGCTTCTGAGTCTTTACATCAGCAGAGGAGATAGCATTGATGCTGCACACCCTGGGGTATCACCCGCAGAAGGGCCTCATGTTCCTCCAAGTCGGTTTTCGCTTACTTGATAGCAGATAGAGTCTATTCTATAAAACAATGACGAGCACATCCAGCTGGAACTGTACCTGTGCAGTTGTCAGATTTAGTTTTGAGTTCTCAGAAGCGAAATTCAATAGCTTATACTCCTTAGCTGACATTTCATGCCTGCATATTTTCTGCCACTAGTGAAATCCATACCTTAAAATTGTTCTTGTTTCCTGTCAATTAGGATGGTCTTGAAATGCTGCTACCTTACCAAAAGTATATTTTTGTCCTTAATGATTTTAAGATAAAACTTAAAGAAATTCTAGAGTTGAATCCTAATAACTAATGTACAACTGTGAAATTACTTAGTGCCCATGATTCTTGGCATGTAGAAGTAGGTAACTAATAAATAGCAGTTACTATTAATGAATTAATAGTTATAAGTTGTTTAACTGCAATATCCAATGCTGTGATTTTGGACAATTATATCGAATGATTGAATTTTATAAAGCTGTTATGAAATCCTTTATGTCTAGATTTTTCAAATTTTGAATTGTGGACATTTTTAAAATAGTTTAATTTTGGTTTATCAGAGAGGAGGGTTACTTCAAATTGAAATGAATAAATCACATTTATAAGATAAAAATAGTATCAGTAAGAGTATACTTCTGGATGATTACTTAGTCCTTATCATTATTTCTCCCTGTCTAGGTGACCCATGGCCACTCAGGTCTTTATATGACACAATTTGTAAACTTTTTGTTACAAATGTCTGTTATTTATCTGATTTGCAAGAATAACTTCTTCAAAACAAACTTACCTCAGAACTAGGGGTGCCAGATTCATAATGAACATGTTCAGTTAAATTTAAATTTGAGATACAAAATAATTATGTTAGTATCACTATATCAGACACAATATTTGAACATACTGATAGTAAAAATTTATTCATTATTCATTGTTTTTCTGAAATTCAAATTTTATTTATAATCCCACATTTTTACTTGCTAAATCTTGCAACCCTCCTTATAACAAAAGTCATAATATTAAGACATTTGCAAAAAAAAAAAAAAAGACATTTGCAAGCATCTAAAATAAACAAATTATTTCACAATAAATGTCAGGTAAGAAATAAATTTACATATCTTATAAGTCCCATTTTGATATTCCTATGATGTGAAACATCTTAAAGGTACATACTGGTTCTCATGAACCAGAAGCTGAACTTGAATTGAAAAAGGGAATTACACAAGAAGTACTTTCAGGATTATCTTCTTTGTAACTTCATTTAGTAATGAGCATCTTAGCCTCAATAGAGAAGTTATTGTTCAGCCTACATAGATTTAATCATTTCTATCATTTATCATTGTTAACTAGTAAGAACTTTAGTTAGCTACAACAATTTGTCATTTTCCACAAAATCTTCCCATTTTCCACAAAAAAAGTAGATATTTAGAATAATTAGCCAATGCTAAATATTAATTTTCTGGGAAATTCTTTTTCTCAGAACTTCTTGACCTATTCTTAATGTTTTATTGGTATTTTTCCCCCAACTTCATAATAAGTTATATCTTGTGTTGCTTAAAAGGTAAACATAGTTTGAAAAATTTGGTCTGTATTTTCATACTCTTATTAAAAATGAAGGGATGAAGATGTCTCTGGTCAAAACAAAAAATAATAAGCTCCCAGAAAAAAAAAAAATGTTTCCATTAAGTTTTTTTTTTTTTTTTTTTTAGACAGAACCTCAAGCTGTTCCCCTGGATAGAGTGCTATGGCATCACAGCTTACAGCAACCTCCAATTCCTGGGCTCAAGTGAGTCTCTTGCCTCCACCTCCCAAGTAGCTGGGACTACAGGCGCCCACCACAACGCCCGGCCATTTTTTTGTTGCAGCCGTCATTGTTATTTGGTGGGCTCAGGTGTATGTGGCTGGTGACTTAGCTGCTTGAGCCACAGGTACCAAGCCTCCACTAAGTTTTGTATAGAAACCAATCCCAATGACTCACCATCCCTGACTCCTGCCTACTAAAATCTTTATGCATTAAAATGCACTGTTCAAAGAAAACCCCACTAATGCTATGGGTCCTGCTCCCATTGAGCTATCAAATGTTTAGCAACTACTATATTCCTTCACTGCCTTTCAAAATAATGGATAAAATAATGCCCAAGGCAATACCTAGTTTTGAACTTTTGGGATTCCAGGATGGTCTGAGTCAGAAACACCATTTGTTAGATGTGGACTTCCCATGTTACATGGGAAAGAGCTGCTGCCACACTGTTGTGTAGCTCAGGAACCTTAGCATTGCCTCTTTCCCAGTAGAACTCTATTTAATTGCCTCTTGATTTGCGTTTTTTACTGCTGCCTTTTAGCAAGCATTGAGCATCAACTTTAGGAAAACCCACTCTTGATTGTAGACCCATCAGTTTCTCCTGATAGCAATTGATCTATCTCTCTAGTGAGACGAAGTAATCCTAACACAAGATAAAAGAGGAGAGAGGTAGCATTGGCTGCCTCCCTGCACTGTTCTCTCTGCTCAGCCTTTTTTCTCTTCTCTGCCATGTCAGGATTTTTAATTCAGGGATGTGAGACGTTGTACAGCTCCTCTAGCCAATATTTGAATTGTCCCACAAGTCACCATACATAAGGAAAATGGGAAATTGTAGCTAAATGTATCTTTATTTACAAAATATTCATTGCAAAATTTTGCCAGGAGGTGGCCAACACATAGAAAATACTTTGTGAATATTTCATAAAATCTTGCAATGAATAGTTTGTAAATAAACTATTTATTTAGCTACAATTTCCCATTTTCCCTATGTATGGCAACGTTAGAGGTGACTTTTGGGACACTCATTTTATTTAAGATATGCGGCTGCCTGGTATCATACCTTCCTTCTTCCTCTTCTTCCTTCCTTCCTTCTCTCCTTGCTTCCTCCTGTTTTTTCCTTCTTTCCCTCCTTTTTTTTTCTCTTTCTCTTTCTTCTATCTACCTACCTCTATTCATCAATCTATCATTGTTCTATCTATTGATAGATCATTGTTCTATCAATCTATCATTTAACAAACTAAATATCATCATCTATATTCTGAAGATTCTCTATTCTCAATTTAGAGCAACGTTGTAAGAATAAGAG
This sequence comes from Arctocebus calabarensis, assembly GCA_963573935.1. Lineage (NCBI taxonomy): Eukaryota > Metazoa > Chordata > Mammalia > Primates > Lorisidae > Arctocebus > Arctocebus calabarensis. The sequence continues at coordinate 17,409 of CAUYON010062686.1, read as the reverse complement.
TATTTTATTTTCTTATATTCTTTCTCAAAAAATGATTTCAAACACATACACCCTTTCATATATACTTTAAAAACGATTCTTGAGGATTTTTTTTCTTTAGCAAAATATCGCTGTTTAAGAGATAAATGGATAAAATCTGAGTTTGCATCCCTGTACCTTTAGTCTTTAGATGTTCCCTTTTTAAAATTTTCATCCACCAGCTGAAGTAAATGTCTATAATTAATTTACCTTCTGAAACCTGGGCAAACTATATTTATTTATTTCCTAATTATGTTATGAAACTCAAAGTTCTCACAAAAAGACTTAGTCTTTATTTTTTCTTGCAGGATTTAACATAACATAATGGAAATTCTAAAGATAACTTTAACTTGAGATAGCCTGGCAATGTGGAGACAAACAAATGTGAATTAAAACCTCTGGATTTCTACTTGTAGTCTCTCCTACTAGCCAAAGAGTAGAAAGTGTCTTTCTTATTGTATAGACGCTGAGCCTACTTTCATGGATTACTGGATTCCACGCAATTTAGGCATTTTAATAGATACTAGATATAGAGCAATAATGACTTTTTCATAGTTATATTTTTAATACAATTTAACATCTTTCCTTGCAATTTTCCACAAATTCTTAAAGAAAATTACTGTAAGAGGCAATGTTTGTAGCTTCCCCGACATAGAAGTCCTGATACTGCTTCATATCCTAGGAAACCAGAAGCAGCACAATAGTGTAGGTAGAATATAAAACCCACATAATCTTAAATATTGGATATATAGTTCCCATTTATATTACTTACCTTTTGCTGCATAACAAACTGTTCCAAAAATTATCCTAAAATTTAGCGACTTGAAACAATACCCATTTATTATTGCTCTATACTCAACTATATGCTTCTGCGGCAAGCTGACTGGTCAATTGGGTTGGATTGGTCTAAGGCAATCTCACCTACATGCCTGGCCAACTGGCCAACAATCAGCTGTAGCAGTAGTTGGAATAATGCTTCTCCTGCCATGTTCTATTGGCCAGAACACGTCATAAGGTAAATGTTTGAATGCACAAAATAAGTGATTAGACTTGATGTATAATATGTGTGTATTCATATATGAATATATTTTTCCATGCTCACAATATCTTGGCTAGAACTTTAATCCAAGAGCCAATAGAGTGATTTGCCAATGTGGGATTCCATAAAAATGCTCAGAACAAGGGGCAAGATTTAAAATTAAAGAAGTAAAATGATAAGCACATGTCCCTAGGTATTTACTATTCATCTACCACTAAATACCACAACCCTTGGGAGCTGATGGCCTGACTGGGATGGTACATATAATGTATAGAGAAGGATGGGATGGTACTCTTCACCAGACAGGATTTACTTTGAACCCATGGCCATTATATGGTATTCTTCCTGAATGGGCATGTAAATATTCCATGTGAGCATGGAAAAAAAAAATTCACATATGAAACATATGTCAAGTGTAATCTAATACTTTGTGCTTTCAAAGTTGGGTCTGAGAATAAAAGAGGAACATCTAGGCCAGTGAAGTGGCTCATGCCTATAATCCCAGCAGCTGGGAGGCCCAGGCTGGTGGATTACTTGAGCTCAGGAGTTTGAGATCAGCAGGAGCAAGAGCAAGGTCCAGTCTCTAAAATAGCTGGGTGTTGTGGCGGGCACCTGTAGTCTTGGGGAAGCTGAGGTGAGAAAATAATTTGAGCCCAAGAGACTGAGGTTGCTGTGAGCTACAACACCACTGCACCCTACTGCGGGCAACAAAGTGAGACTTCTGCCTCAATCCCCCTATCACCCCTGGCAAAGGAAAATTTGACAGGCAACTTTTCTTGTCATTGCCAATTATTTATTTGGAAAACATATATTTTTCTGTTAGACAGAGAAGTTCTAATTCCCAAGGGGTGGTAAGTTGGGGTTGAGAATATTTCTATCACTGGACATAGTCAGGGTGCCACTAAACCTACGGAAATGGCTGCCATCTTATTATTTTCGACTCCTCTTGTTGGTAGGCTAGTAAGGAAGCGAGAGTTACTAATAACTGTCATTATTGTTAAGTAGATAGGGTACCTTTTTAGAGGAGCAGTTTGTTAATGCAGAGGATTCCCTAGAGTGATTCTAGTTCAGTTAGTGCACAGTGACAAGCAGAAATGAACAATTTCAGAAACAACGGCCAGAAGCCACTCAGAGTGTTAAAGGAACATAATTTTCATGCATATAACAGGATGCCTATTTGGTGTAAGCAGGGTTTGGAGCCTTCAGATGAAATCCTCAACCACCAAAAAACATAAATTGTTGGAATTATAAGACCTATTCTGTGCTGTCACCCAAAGGCTCAATGGCAGGGTTGAGCCCCAGTAGTTACCTTCATATGAACTATGAATATGACATATGAATGAAGTAGTTGCCTTTATTCTTTAAAAGCCTTTTTAAAATTATTCACTCTTCCACTGGTACTTCCTGGAAGTACCACAAACTCAAATAAATCACTTTCCCTGAAATCTTGGTCTCAGTGAATCTCAAGTACAGTGGGATGACATTTTCTTATTCTTAATATTCCTGGAAAAATCATTAAAATGAAACAAATGTTCTTACTCATTTTAAAATTTATGTATTTCAAAGAAATTTTGGTTACCTTACTCTGTCAAAGTTATTAACCTCCTCCAAAACACAATGGTTTTCTTACCCCAAAAAAGTTATAGGGCAACCTTAGGAGTCACTGTCTTCTATATTAAGCTTCCCAGTACTTCTGAAACTCCAGCAGATTTTGATTCTTGGAAGTAGCCAGAATTCTCTGATCTTTTCTTCTATTGAATCGCCTCTACTTACACTGACTCTTACTCCTGAGTTACCAAGGCTGTGATTTTTTGCTTTTATGTCAGAAAATCCACAAACTACATAGAAATTGATGCTTTTTCAAAGTTTTTTTTTCTGGAAAAAAATATATGGTGTACCTATACTGCTTGAGAATATCTCCATTTCTATAGCAAATAAATGTAGTATAGGTTTTCCTGAAACCAGATTCAAAGAACACAAAATTAATAAAAAAGCAAAATAAAAATTGTTGCATGTAGATACAATAATATCATATTTCTTCTATGCTAAAACCACTAAAAAAACACATACACACAAGGAAGGCATGGTGTTTAATTTTATGTGTCAGCTTGGCAAGGCTATATTACCTAAAATTTACTCAAATACTAGAATAAATGCTGATGGAAAGATATTTTTACATGTGATTAACTTTTAATCGATAAGTTTTAAGTAAAGTAGATTCCTTCCATCAAATGGATAGACTTCATCCAATCAATTGAAGTCCTGAAGGGAAAACATTGAATTTCTCTGAGGATGAAGGAATATAAGCGCCAACTGTTTAAAATATATCTCATTTTCATTGTTTATTTATATATACACATGGTGCAAAAATGTATACACATTTTAAGAAGCATACATACTCTCTAATTATCTGAAGAACCTTGATCAACACAGCAAGGTGTAGTATTTTCTTATTGTATTGATTGTAAGACTCAATCTAATTTTAGAATCAACAGAATATGGTAGCAATGATAATAATAAAGTGTTATATTCCTTGAGTAATTTCAATCCAAGTGATTTTCTTGCATTATTTCATTCTCACAATAACCTCCTGCAATATTTTGTATTCTGGAGTTGATTTCCCATTCACCTTAGTTGCTTGGCATCTGCAGCACTGGATCCCTTTTTTGCACTATTTGAAAGAGACCAGAAGATTTCTACTTGCTTACTTTCTGCAGTAACCATTTGAATTCGTCTACGTCCCTGTAGCCCACATTCAACTGCTGCCTCTTCCCTAATTACATAACGTCCTGAGTAATCTGAGTAATTGTTTCTGACTTATTTATGGCTTCACATTTATGAGACTGATATTCCATGTACGAGTAGCAGTCACTGTCCCAGAGTAGAACATTAATGGACTTTGGAATCAAAAAAGAAAAAAAATATGAATATGAAACCTAGCCTATTGGCTTCACGGATACTTTAAGTTCTTTAGGCAAGTTATTTGAGAATCTCAAGCAAAATGTCTTTTTTTTTTTGCAGTTTTTGGCCGGGGCTGCGTTTGAACCTGCCACCTCAAACATAAGTGGCCGGCGCCCTACTCTGTTAAGCCACAGGTGCTGCCCAAAATATCTTCTTTTTAAAAATGTCTAATTTTAAAGATTGTTGTAAGACTTACGTGAGATCAACATATAAATCACCTGATAGTATTTAAGGAAACAAAATAAATTTCTTTTGAGAAGGATTTGTGATAGCTTACATATATTAAACATCAAAATTTTTTGGTATGTGTTAAATGTTCAAAAGGATTAGTTATTTTAATTGTACTACCTCTTCATATCCAATTTGTATTTGTTATTATGTTTAGTTGTGTATTTCTTGAAAATGACATAACTTTTAAAACTCAATGACATGACATGACAATTTAAAATCAATCTGAGAATATCTTTATCTGAGTAGGTTAAGCTATTTACATTTTTACATACTATCTACCATTTTTAAATTCTTTTTTCTTTCTGTCTTCAAATGGATTGAAATTTTTGATCCCCATTTTTCCTGTCCTTTAAAATTGAGACATTTAACAGGCATTCTTAGTAGTATGGAATTTAAAAATTCCAACATGCAACTTGAGATCATTAGATTAATGTTCTTTAATATCTCTATGCTTTTCCTGAACCATAGGCGAGCATGGGGACTCTATAATCATTCCCATAATATTCATGTTATTTAAGACGATATTTAATTTCATCTTTTTCTTGTTTTAACAGTAATTATGATTTTTGTTAGTTGAAGGTAAAAAGGTCAAGCCAAGCTAAGCAATCTGCTTGTAGTTTATAAAAGAGCCAATTGCAAATATATAGAAAAGTGAATAGAATACACATATGAGGTCTGACAAGTTCACAAACTCATCGTGGAAAAAGCACTACCGTACCTTCATATTAAATATCACTACTGTCAACCTATTGCATACAAAAACATGCAACAACAATAATAAATGCCACTCAGCAAGACACCACCTTACCATGGCACAAACACACATTATATCAAGGTAATGAAACCTTACTGAGTTGTTTGTACAGCACTGTCAACATAAGCACACAGTGGTACATGGTGGAAAGTTCAAAACTTAAGTGTCAGACATGACAACTCCAATGGTCATTCCAGAAAAAGAATTCCAGAGTTGCTTGGAAAGGCGGACTGTGCACTGACGTCGGGTCATTGCTTCCCAAAGGGGTCCTTCAAAGGTGACCAACAAACTGGTCAGACCATACATTCTAGTTTTCATCCATATAGTTTAATTTTCTTACTTATTTTTTTCTTCTTCTGTGTAGGCTTGGCTTTTATTTCTCCCCAGCCTGAATATGAAACATGGCAACATTAAATTCTCCCTAACATCTCTTCTACGATATGCTCAGTTATCTACATATTTTAATTCTGGATATTAAAATGTAAGTATAACTATAAGGTTATGAAATTTAAGAAAATAGAAAATAAACTTAGATGTTTAATGGAAGAGAATTTCTCATACTTGTGGAAATATGTATTATAAATGCAAATTCTATTTTAAATCAAGTATTTACTTAAACTCTAAAGCAAATATTTTTTTCAGAAAACATTGCCTAACAAGAAAAATATAAAACTTTCTTCCATATGTTATAATATTACTCTTACAAAGGTAACACAAACATTTTCCCAAGTAATAATGATATATGTGGTGAAAAATAAAATTGATTTCAGTTTTATGGAGTATTATATTGGTCTATTATCTATGCTCCACTTGATTTGCATATGTAATGCAAATATGTAAATATCTGTCAATAGATGTAGCATTTTTTTAATTGAAGAAAAATTACCAGAATATTTATCTATTTTTCCTATTTAAGGACATTTGCAGTATATTATTTTCCATTTTCTGAACAATTCATTTTCTTTAAAATATTCTATCATTCTTTTATGTCAAAAGGAAAGAGCTTTTTAATTTAATTTTATATTTTAAGAACTCAGACCATAGATAAATGTTCAAAGGAAATGACAATTATCACAGATCTCAACACCATAAAAGTGGAGATGCTCAGTAATTTAAAGTGTTCTAGAGGGACAGAAAGACGGAGGTTTAGGCAGACAGGTAGATTAATAGATTGATGAGTAGCCCAAAAGAATGTCATGTTTATAATAGGATTTTGCTACATAACATTTGCTGGCATGCTTTTTATTTACTACTGCCAATGTATTTGTTTTGTCTTCTACTGAGGTAGTAATTAAGGTTTGACTCAAATCTTTGGCTGTATTACTATGCACAAATCATTTATTCTGTAAGCCCTGATAATTCCTCCTGTGCAAAAGTCTGATTAATGTCTACCTCATAAAATTAGTATGACAAAAACTAAATACAATGTACAACTTAAGGTATTAGCCATCATTTTATCATAATTTCATTGATCCTCTGTACTTCAGTATTTTTAAAAAATACTGTCAAAACATATTTTTATATATGCCTTTTCAAATTCTTTTTTCTGCAAAGTTTTTAAATTGAATTTTTATTTCTTAAAGCATATGCATTTACAGATTGGTATTCACTGCCAAATTGTCCTTTAGGAAATTGTTCTTCCTCCAATAGTGTGTTATCCCTTATAATTATAATATAATTACTTAAATTATTTGCCAATCCCTGAGAAAAATGCCTCTAATATGTATTGTTTAATTCCCAGTACTTTGTGGTAAAGGGCAAGGCAAATAATATTTTTACTTTAGAGATGATTTGTATTACTTTAGTAGATAGCCTGTTTATCGTTCTCTCATTTCCTTTTAATGCACATTTTCAATATTTCGCTCAAAATCTCTTTGAGATGATAAGATTATAAACCTTTGCCCTAGAGCTTGCAAATGTACAATATTTTCCAGTTAGTAGTTTTCATTCAAACAAAGTATAAGATATATTGCTAATTTTTCAGTATTTGACAAAATCATTTTATTCTGAAGTTAAATATAATACCAGAACTAGAGTAAATACTCCTTTTTAATATTTTGTCTTTGTTAATTATCCTCAGACAATTTATAAGCTCAATTTTATAGCGATAGAAGAACAGGATTACTATTAAAAATCTGGGTTTTAATCTGGGCCTCCCCACTGTTCATGTGTGATCTGTGACTTCGGACAACTTTTTTACCTTCACTTCTAAAATTTAACAGTTTTATGATTCTTTTCTCCTACTACACTTCATTTCATTAGGGTCAAAATAGCACGTATAAATATTTCTTTAAATTTCATGAAGCTTGAGAGATTTAAAGACTTTAAATAAGTGCATACTCTGTATCTTATTTTTCTACTGTTTTTCCTATAAACTGTGACCTACAGAATTTTATTTTTAAAGTAACATTAACATAGTATTGCTAATGCAACTCAAACATAATATTCATCAAGAGATTTTAGGAATAGTGAGTTTCAGCATAAAAAATTTGATGCACTTGAACAATACCTTCATTTTTTCCTTAAGGAAGGAGCTCTCAGCAAACACCTCTGTTTCCCCTAAGGTGATCTTTGTCCTTGGCAGGAGAGAGCTGTCCTTATCACACTCTGTCTATAAAAGATTGGGTTAGTTGTATAACTTGTCAAGACAGAAGAAAGAATAATTCTAACACAATACAGGAAAAGGCATACATATTTAATTTAAAGATTATTGAATATGCTTTCTAGGTATCTAATCAGCATAAGTCAATACTAAATTTATTCTTGTGGGAATCTTGAGTAAGCAAGACACTTTTTTTTATGGCAGAAAAGTAGTTTCCACTGGGTCTCAATTTACTACTTAAAATAACAATTTTCATAATGTTAGAGTTCTGAAAACTAGTTATTCAGATGTTCTACCAAAAGGTGATTTTATTTTTAAATAAATTTGAGAAATGCATAGTATATCTCCCTATGCTGAATATATTCTCGAAATGCTTAATTGGGCGTTTCATTGTAGATACTTACAGATTCATAGATGTGAAAAATAATATAATATAGAGGTATTTCATATATCATTTCCTCAGTTTTTCCCCTCAGGGTAATTTCTCTTAAAACTGTAGCATAATATTAAAATTATAATATTGAAGGTTCTGCAGTGAAGACCTGGGATATTTCCATGACCACAAGATCTTCAAAGTTTCCCTCTTTTAGCCACACCCACTTCCCAATCTTACTCTCCTTAATTCCTTGCAGCCAATATTGTATTCTCAATTTTTATTATTTTGTCATTTCAGGAATGTTATAGAAATAGAATCACACAGTATAAACTAGTTGAGATCAACATTTTTCCCCCCAGAATAATTCTATGGATATTCCTTCAAGTTACTATGTGTATTGATAGTCCATTCCGTTTTATTGCTGAGCAATACCTCAGAGTATCTATGTACTATAGTTTTTCAATCATTCACCTCCGAAGGCCATTGAGATTGAGTATTATTTTTCTATTACAAATAAAACTGCTATAAACGTTTATGTACAGATTTTTTGTGAATAGAAGTTTTAATGCCTCTGTAATAAATGTCCCAAAGTGCATTCACTGGACCATATGGCAGCTACATGTTTATTTTGTAAGAAATTGTTAAATGTTTGGGGAGTGGCTGTCTCATTCCACATTTCCACCCACATGTATGAATGATCCAGTTTCTCCACATCCTGGCAAGCATTCAGTGCTGTCACTGTATTTTGTTCCAGCCATCAGATAGATATATAAAGTTACCCCATTGTGATTTTAGTTTGCATGTCTCTAATGGCTAATAATGTTGAAAATATTATCAGGTGTTTGTTTTTCATCTGTGTATCCTCTCAGTGAAATGTGTCTTCATGTCTTTTCCCTATTTTTCCTACTGGATTGTTTTTCTTTTGTTGAGTATGAATGTCTTCTTTTATTTTAGATACAAATCTTTATGGTGTATGTTGTTGGCAAATATTTTCTCTCATTCTGTAGTCTTTTAGTCTTTATAACAGAGTCTTATGAAGAGCAATATATTTTAATTTTGATAAAGTCCAGGCATATAGACTTTAGGGATTATGCTTTGAGTTTCAAGTCTAAGAACTCTATTCCAAACCATAGATTCCCAAAGATTTTATTTCTAATTTTTTTTCTAAAAGTTTTATGTTTAATGATCCTTGGCCACTTTGAGTTAGTTTTGTTATAAGGTGTGAAGTTGAGGTATATTCTTCAGCACAACTTATATAGCCTCAGCAATCAATACTGTGACCTATTAGCAGAGGAATAGACATAAAAATTAATGGAATAAAAGGTATAGACTCATAAATATGCCTCACTAATTTTTGACAATGGCACATAAGCACTCAACAGAGGGAAAGTATAGTCTTTTCAATGAACGGTACTGTACCAATTGGACATCACATTGAAATTATGATAAAGATTAAACTTGTACATCAATTTGGGGAAAACTATAAGTCAAAACAATATTTTGTGCAAATTCTTCCAATCCATGAACATGGTATAATTTTTCATTTACTTAAATTATCTTTGATTTTGTTTATTAGTATTATACAGTTTTTAGCAAGTGAATCCTGCAATGTTTTATTAGCCTTACACCCAAATATTCCTTTGTATTCAGCTTTTGATATATATTCTTTTTTGTCCTGAATCTTTATCTGTCTTTAATATTAAATATAAGACTTTAACTTGACCTCTGGTTTTTGAGGATTTGTGTACCTGGAAAGTTTCTTTGTGTTCTTTTCATTATCAGTTCTGTTTCTAACTACAAACCTATACAGGTCCATCGTCATATTAGAAAGACAACTTCATTTACTACAAATAACTACTAACTATGCTATCTTCTTCAGCTCCCTTTAAACACCTGACATCCAGTTTGTTTCATTTTAACTATTTCCAGCAACAGGTATATGGATTGTAGGTTGCTGTTTTTGAAATCATATTTTGTTTTTTAACACAATATCACTTTACAAAATACCAATTGTTTTGTTAAATAAAGTATGAGGCCTTTGATAAAACATCAGTCTCTGAGATACCCAACAAATTTCTAGCATGTGAAAGACATCAATGATTTTAAGGCTTAATTTTGTTTAATGCAGGGTATTCCAAACCAATGTTTTAAACACTGCCTTTTTCACTTTATCCCACCTATTAGTAAGTCATGTAATTCTGTCTTTTGGTGAAAGGGAATTTGATAAAAGTCATAATATTCAAGTGCCAAAAATATGTAAGAGGAAATGGAGTGGCTTGATTTATTCTTGGCAAATACATGATAAATGGAGGATGTGTCCCAACCTATACATTGCTTATATTCCCTCCCATTTGTTCCTTACATTTTTATTCACATAAGGATGATTACCGTTTACTAAATAGAAACTTAAAATATATATCTTATACCTATTTTAATATAATTTTTCACACTTTGCATCACTGTAGATGTTACACTATCCTTCAGTTTTTCTAAATTTGTGATTTTTATTGACATTCAAGAGTAGGAAAAGTGAGAAATTAAAAAACATTATATTTACTAATATATGAAATGCAGAATTTTGTGAAAATAATATTTCCATACATTTAAATAGCATGAAAAAATATACGATGAGTGACGCAAAGTTGATCAAAAACAACAATTTTCAAACAAGTGTAAACTGTGAACAGAAAAATCATATTATACAAAGAAATATTGGAGGCCTTTATCCAAGAAAGTGATCTTTTAGCATATAAGCAGTTTATTGATCAATTTTTGCTTGGTTTAGAGGCCATTTCAGATGTATTTTTGCTTGTTCTCTTTTTTGAAAATAGAACTCTATTTTATGTATGTATCAATTTTCTTCATGGTACTCTTTAAACGAGGACCACAACTTCTAACATTGCTGAGCTCATCTCTCCAGTGGGGTACACTATCAAAGAAATGTTCTTTCTAGTCATTTTTCACAGTGGTAACAGTTCACAATTTAGTGTGTGGCATGTTCACTCCAGAGTTCACAGCTGTGTATGAGATCAGCAATCTATACTTGTTGAAACACTGGACCTGCAGCAAATTCATTCTTAGCTTTGAGAGCCAGCCAGCCGAGTACTGATAAGCTGAAGAACCACCACATTATGATCTTCTCACAGCAGTGTTTGATATTTAACTTTTACTTTTTTTCTTTTATATTTTTCTGTTTTTAGTCATTTCCCTACTTCATACCATCTGCTTATATTATTCCCTTATTATGTAGCTGTTGTCAATTTTGATACTCCCTTGAAAGCTAAAAATTCTTAGTTTTCTACTGGATCTTTACCTTAAAAATCCTTCTAGAAAGGCCCAGCTTCATTCAGTAAATCCAACACAATTCATATGATTTAGTAAACACTGTTGAGTGTGCTTTTTCTATTCCAGACACTGTGCTAAGCATTAGCAATATAAAAAAATTATCATTTTTTCTATGATACTACTGAATTCAAGACCTAATATTTTTAAACTGGTTCATCATTTTAATATTACAAAATGAGGCGTGGGGCATATTATATTAAATATGCATTCTGACAGTGTATTATTTTCTGAAAATGGTAAATATGAAAATGTGCCCAGAATATATAAACATAGTCTTGATTTCTGCAGAAACTTGCAGTTAAGTATAAAGACAGATATATAAAAATGTAGGTGTGATCTTAAAAATATTTAGTTGGTTTTGTCAAAGTAAAATAGATCTAAACATCTCTAAACATTTTATTTAGGAATCACAGATTTGCAATTCAAGGCATACACATAGATTGACACGGTCTTCAGTATGTCCAAACAACAAAGAGGAGGTCGGGAGTTTTAATATAAATAAAATTGTTACATAATGTTTTGAAAGAGAGCTTATTTCCCCTAAAGAAGTTTGGGAGCTGATGAGTTGTAATTGGTGACGATGGCAGGTAAGTGTAATTTATAGTTATGGCAGATCATTTCAGCAGCCACTATTTAAAACTGGTCTTAGGGTTATGATAGACCATTTCAGCAACTGGGCTTGCTGAAAATTCAATTGTTGGAGCTGGTGCTATAGGCATTTCCTTCTGGCTCCTCCATTATAATTTGCTTGAATATGACAAAAATTACCCAATTGGTTTAATCAGCTTTCACAATCTTTTGTTGTGTTGTTGTTGTTGTTGTTGTTGTTGTTTTGAGACAGAGTCTCACTCTTTTGCCCAGTTTATACTGCTCTGGCACCAGCCCACCTCACAGAAATCTCAAACTCTTAGGATCAAGTTTAGTTACTACCTCAGCCTCCCAAGTAACTGGGACTATAGGCAACTGCCACCACACCTGGCTACATTTTTCTTTTTTTTTTAGTAGAATTGGGGTCTCACTCTTGTCATGCTGGTCTTGAACTCCTGAGCTTAAGGGATCATCCTGCCCAGGCCCCCCAGAGTGCTAGGATTACAGACATGCACCACCACACTCAGCAACTTTCACAGTTTTAAGAAAAACAAAAGGTGTGCAATTAAGTTCACCTTGGTAAATGTAATGACTCTAGTATCAATATGGATGGTAACGTGAAAAATGTTGAGACTGACACAAAGAAGACCAGCAACAAGACTCTTTAAGAATTAAGAGTTCTCTCTCTGCTTTTGTCTACTCCCCACAAAAGACAGCTGATACTTATAAATTAATTGACACTTAAAAGCCTGGTGGTAGGTGGTGTGGGCTTTTGTTGTTGTTCACATTCAGCCTTTGCCTTAGGTAAGTCCTGTGCATTCTTTCAAGTCTTGGGAATAGTCTTAGTGAATGTGCCCTGCCTCAGCTGTATTTCTGGGTCTGGCATGTATTTTTGACCCTATCCAATTGTGGAATTTTTTTTAAAGTTCTATTATCCCAGCTGCAGTGAGTCTCACCATTGACTGATTAAAATGTTTATGTTCCTTTTCTTAGCAGCTTGGGACTTCTGTCATAGGCCAGGAAAAAAAATCAACATGTCGCAGGAAGACGAGGCCCAGTGGAGAAAACAAACACCCAAACACCATGTATAAAGAAGAGCTTTATTTCAGCTGGTGGAGCCACGGAAGAGAAGAATTCAAAATAATACTAGAAGAAAGTGCAGGAAAAACACTTGAAGAAATCGGCCTGGGCGAATATTTTATGTGGAGGACCCCACACACACACACGGGCAATTGAAGCAACACCAAAAATACATTACTGGGATCTGATCAAACTAAAAAGCTTCTGCACAGCCAAAAACACCGCAAGTATAGCAAGCAGACAGCCCTCAGAATGGGAGAAGATATTTGCAGGTTATGTCTCTGACAAAGGTTTAATAACAAGAATCCACAGAGAACTCAAATGTATTAGCAAGAAAAGAACAAGTGATCACATCTCAGGGTGGGCAAGGGATTTGAAGAGAAACTTCTCTGAAGAAGACAGGCACACGGCCTACAGACACATGAAAAAATGCTCATCATCCTTAATCATCAGAGAAATGCAAATTGAAACCACTTTGAGATATCATCTAACTCAGTAAGACTAGCCCACATCACAAAATCCCAAAACCAGAGATGTTGGCATGGATGTGGAGAAAAGGGAACACTTCTGCACTGCTGGTGGGAATGCAAACTAATACGTTCCTTTTGGAAAGATGTTTGGAGAACACTTAGGGACCTAAAAATAGATCTGCCATTTGATCTTGTAATTCCTCTACTAGGTATATATACAGAAGACCAAAAATCACTTTATAACAAAGATATTTGTACCAGAATGTTTATTGCAGCCCAATTCATAATTGCTAAGTCATGGAAGAAGCCCAAGTGTCCACCGACCCACAATGGATTAATAAATTATGGTATAGGTACATTATGGAATATTATTCAACCTTAAAAAAAGATGGAGACTTTACCTCTTTCATGTTACGTGGATGGAGCTGGAGCAGATTCTTCTTAGCAAAGTATCTCAAGAATGTGGGGGGAAAAGTATCCAATGTACTGAGCCCTACTATGAAACCAATTTATAAGCACCCACACTTCCATATGAAAGCTATAATCCAACTACAGCCCAAGATGAAGGGAAAGAGGAGGAGGATGGGGGAGGATGGGTAGAAGGAGGATAATTGGTGGGACCACACCAATGGTGAGAACAGGTTAAATCTACTAATCTATCTAAGGGTAGAATATAAATGTCTTAACTCAATAACTAAGAAAATGCAGTGAGGTTATGTTAACTAGTTTCATGAAAGTATTTCAAATTGTATATAAAACCAGCACATTGTGCCCCATAATTGCATTAATGTACACAGGTATGATTTAATTTAAAAAAAAAAAAAAGCTTGCCAAAAAGACCAGGGTAGCTAAAGAGGTAAAAGAACCAGATCGCAGCTACTGTAAAGCAGTGCAAAAACCACCAGTAGATGTCGCTGCCTCCCCATTACTGGGCACTGTCACCACTGCTGCCACTGTTGAATATTGGTACCTCATCTTTGTGCCATTCAACAGAGATTAAAACTCACTCCTTTAAATGTCCAGTTTCTAATGGGACACATTAGATTGCCCAACCCTGGATCATGTTCCCACTCTCCACCTCCCACTCCAGGCAAGCTAACACCCTGTATTCAACAAGATTCAAGCCATAATGAAGTCTCACAAAATCAGAATGTTCAGATAATTCTAGCCAAAGAAAAAGTAAGAACTATATCCAATACTTGAAACCGGAAGCACCAAGTCTACTTAAACAGTCTATTTCCAATTTAGACACATCGTTTTTCCTGAAAAAATTCTGAGAAGAACATGGAGATTCCAAAGGAATTCCAATAGAGTGGCTGTGAGCCAGACTTTCTGCTCTCACACCTCTTCCTTCATTCCTATAAGGAATCTTGGCAGTGGTGAGGCCAGAAAATCCATCCAAGGAGGTTTGGGAAGCAGCTGTAAAAGAGCTAATTTGTGATCAAACACAACTGATCTGCAACTTATTTCATAAGAAATTCAAAAGATATCCAATATAGCTCTGGATACACAAGTCAGTGTCTAAAAGAAATCATGGGTTCAATAGATATTTATTAAACACCCATTGTATGCCAGGCACTATTCTATGTGTTGGAAATACACACATGTAAAGAAACCAAACAGATAACATCCCTACTCTATTGAAATTTACATTCTAATAGTGAAAGCCAAACAATAAATAAACAAATAAATACATTGCCAGGGGAGCCCAAAAGTGGATTCTACAAAAGCACAGCCCCTGAAGTAGAAATGTACTAGGCATATTTGAAAAATAACATGTAGATCTGTGTGACTGGACCAAAAGAAGTATTGGAAGAAGGAAGTGAGGTTAGAATGGTAGCAGATGGGGGTGGAAGAAGATGGCAGCCAAGTAACAGCTTCCTTGTGGCTGGGCACGGTGAGACTGGGGAGAGAGGACTTCAGGCATCTCTGGCAGGTGGGATCTGCCCAGAAACTTCCCTTTGGGGACACAGGGAGACAGCGGGAGGCTTCTGGACACCCTGAGGAAGGCAAAAGCGGCAGAGATTGGGCAAGTGGTTGCATCTGTTCATTCGGTCTGATCCTGTAGGTGGCTGTGGGTGGAGCAACAGTGGGACTGCAGGCTGGAGGGGCCTTGCCTGTGAACTGTTTGGGTTTCTTTTGCACTTGGCACTTGGTTGAACTGCCTTGGGAGAACTTGGGCAAGAGTGTGGGGGGTTTGAGTGTTGTCTGGGGCCCCAGACTGGGCCACTGAGCCAGACGGAGCTGCCAGTGTTTGGTTGTGGGCTGTGTGGAGACATTGTGGGAGAACTGCCCTGGCAAGCTCCACCCTCAGGGTTGCAGAACAGGCATCGGGTGGGAGCGAGTAATCTAGTGACTGAGCAGCCTAAAGGTGGGGACTGAAACGCCTCGCAGCCTTAGCCCTCAATGGCATAGGGTGAGACTGGTTTTGGCACACTGAGTAAGTGGATAGCCACTTCAGGAGTGATCCCAGCCACAGTGCTTTACTGGGAAAGCTTCTGCTGAGCCCAAGTTAGCAATTTAAAGTGTCTTCCAATTAGGCTGAGGAGGATTTAAGCTCTCCACCCTGCAGGGTTTGAAAAATAAGTAGAAACACAGGGTCACTCCCTATAAAGATCCAGTAACAACAGAGTGATTCTGCCAGGGTCTGATCTGGGAGAGACACCTCCCCAACTCTGAGGACGGTCATAGGCAACAGTGAAAAATAATCATGAGGTGGCATCAACAGAAAAACTCTGGCAATATGAATAACCAGAGTAGATCAACTCCCCCAAGGAATGACAAGGTAGATGAAGCACAAGATCCCTTGCATAAGCAAATGTCTGAGATGTCAGAAGTTGAAATCAGAGTCTGGATAGCAACTAAGATCAGCGCAATGGAGGAAAAAATGGAATCAGAATTTCAAGCAGTAATACAAAAGATGACCCAAAAGAAGTTTCAATAACTAAACGAGTTCAAAGAGCAAATGACCAAAGATATTGACACATTGAGACAAGAAGTTGTAGCCCTCAAAGATCTGAGAAATACAGTAGAAGCCCTTAGTAACAGAATGGAGCAAGCACAAGAAAGAATTTCTGAAACTGAAGACAGAGACTTTCAACGCTCCCAAATGCTCAAAGAAATAGAGAAATGGAAGGCAAAAATGGATCATTCTCTCAGACAGCTCTCGGATAACTCAAAGAAAACCAATATTCGCCTTATAGGGATACCTGAAAACGATGAAGTGGTGTCACGAGGCACAGAGTCTCTTCTTTATGAGATTATGAAAGAGAACTTTCCAGACATGCCAAGAGATTCTGAAATTCAGACAGCAGACAGTTTTAGGACCCCAGCATGACCCAACCCAAATAAGACATCCTCCAGGCACATCATAATTAAGTTCACTAAAGTTACTATTAAAGAGGAAATTCTGAAAGCAGTCAGATGTAAGAAATCCATTACCTACAAGGGGAAAATATTAGAATAACTGCAGATTTCTCTGATCAAACCTTTCAAGCTAGAAGAGAATGGTCATCAACTTTTAACCTCCTAAAACAAAAGAACTTTCAACCCAGGATCCTCTATCCAGCTAAACTGACTTTCATTTACGATGGAGAAACTAAATATTTCAACAACATCCACATGCTGAAGAAATTTGCTATAACTAAGCCAGCTCTCCAGGATATTCTCAGACCTATCCTCCACAATGACCAGCACAAACCTCCACCACAAAAGTAAACTCACCCAGAAACTATTTATTAAATTTCATCTTTCACCATGATGAAAAGACTAAAAATGTCCACTGGACTTTCTAAAGATTTATCATTACTTTCAATTAATGTGAATGGTTTAAATTGTCCTCTAAAGAGGCATAGGTTGGCTGACTGGATACAAAAACTAAGGCCAGATATCTGCTGCATATAAGAATCTCACCTTAGCTTAAAAGATAACCTTAGACTCAAGGTG
>CAUYON010062685.1:0-15264 GCA_963573935.1 Arctocebus calabarensis | reverse complement strand
CTGCCTCGGCCTCCCAAGTAACTGGGACTGCAGGCGTCCGCCACAACGCCCGGCCATTTTTTTGTTTTTGGTTGCAGCCATCATTGTTGTTTGGCGGGCCCAGGCTGGATTCGAACCTGCCAGCTTTGAACTCGCCTGAGCCACAGGCGCCAAGCCGATGCCCAGGGCTTCTGACTGCCAGACCTCTGCTCTCTAATGTGAAATAATCCAATAAGGGAGGACTCATGCATATGAATCACTTGGGGACCTCATGAAAGGGAGATTCTGATTCTGTCTGTCCCAGGTGGCACTGAGAGTCTAACCAGCTCCCAGGACACCAAGACTTCTGGTACCTGGACCATACTTGCAGAGGCAAGGGTCTAGACCACTGGTTCTCCAAGTGTGTGGCCCCCAGACCAGAGGCGTCAGCACCACCTGGAAGCTTGTTAGTAAAGGAAATTCTCAGGCCCTACCTAGACCAACCAGGAAGGGGGCCCGGTAATCTGTGTGTTAACAGCTTTCCAGATGATTCTACTGCATACCAGGTTTAAGGGCTATTGCTCTAGAGTCTAGACAATTTCCCTCTCCTAATTTTTCTCCCCCACAGTGTTCTTTCCAAAATGCAAATCTGACCGCGTCACTCTCCTGCGTAGGTCTTTCTTGGTGGTCACTGTTGCCCGCAGGATAAATCCCGAACTCCTCAGTGTGGTCCACCAGGCCCTCAGTGACCTGGTCCTTCCCATCTTCCCAGCCTCCCTCCAGCTCTTTGCTCCTTTGCTCCAGCTAGGTGGGTCAAATATTTGGATCCCTTGGCCCACTCGACCGCAAGCTGGATGCCACATCTGCCCTTTACATACCTGCAGAGTGGACAGAGGGAGCCTTCTCTTTCCATAGTTTTTTTGGGTGTGTATGTGTATATGTGTGTGGCCTTTATTAGCAACTGAAATAGAAGGTATCTGTTGTGCAGCACAGGTAGTAATTGACTATAACTGGAGACTTATACATATTCTAATACAGTCCAGCTCACATTTATTCCATTCTTCTGCAACTCCAGGGTGGCATTTAATAGCACCCCAATGGGATGTCTTTCACATATAGTATTATGGTATTTCTTCAAGTAATTGCTAAAAGATATAGGGTCTGATTGTTCTATAATGCTCATACCCATTTTGCATAGATGATCTATAAATCTCCCCCTGGGATTCATCATAGTAACTCTAATGAAAACTTTGACCCCAGTGGCAGAAATCAGAAGAAAACACAAAGAGATTAGTAGAAAATGCTAGATATTTACTGGAGAATTTTCCGAATTCCTGTTCTTCCGATTCACTCAGAGCCCCAACCAGTATAGGAATATTGGCAAACCCACCCTGTGGCTTTCTGTGGTCTAGCCGTACAAGCAAATGCATTTCCACACTTGTTCATCTTCATCTGTATGCAGAGACATGTGTTCAAACATTCTTGTCTTCAATAGTTCTCTGTAAATCTTTGGTCGATAGAAAGGTCATACAGAGGTGTCCTATATATATCTACACCAGAAAGTGCACATTGAGAGAGGGGCAAGTGATGACAAGGCCCAAGGATGAGAATTATCCGGGTATTAGATGGGGACACATGTTTGTAAGCACCTACAGCATAGCACCTACAGCCTGTGTGGGGTGCAATAATGCCTCAACAGGTGTTCTTGGATACTGTGTTTGCGAAAGCCAGCCTCACTGAATTCAGCGTGGTCCTGAGGTTGTGTACTAGCTCCCAGGATGGCTGGCTTCCCGCAGACCACTCAGTCGGTCATCCTTGTGCCTATGCCACTTATGGTACATGAGGATGACTCTCTGAGTTTGGGTTTGGATACTATGACTTCTGCTGCTATAGCTGCCACTCTGACAGTCGCATGATAAGCCAGGCAGGATACGCTCAGACCCAGCTGCAACTGCTAGCCTAGCAATGACCCTTGTTCTCAAACCATCCTGAGCAGTTATCATGCCATCTATTCACACCGCCTTCCAGCCTGCCATCCTACCTGGCCTTTAGAGACTCACAACCACGGGCCCACATGTTGAAAAATAGCCTCCAACTGCTGATGGCCTTGCCCTTCTGCTTAACTTATTCCTGGGGGGGCCTTGAACCCGGAGAATGTGGTCACGGATCCTTTGGAAGCCATGTAGCCTGTGTTTGTAATAATATATCACCTCTGTAATTATATCGCCTCTGTGGGTGATACAAGTGCTTATATGTGTCCGTGGAGTTGGCTTCACCTGCTAACTGCTTCAGAGTCCTTTTGCTCAGTCCCTTCTACCAAGGAGAACCAGCTCAGGAGAGAAATTCACACCAAGATACAGGTGACTGGCCACAGCTGGAAGTGAGATTTCTTGTCATCGAAGATGTTGATGACAATAACAGCAGCTAATATTTGTACCAAGTTTAGGCCTTGGCCTTGGCCTTTTCCCACCCTTCTGCTCCCTGGAGCTTCACAGCAGCTTCCTATGGGAAGCCAAGCAGGGATGTTCAGCCCCGGTTGGCAGCGGAGAAGATGGAAACTCAGAGAGAGTTCCTCTCCAACTTGACAGTGAGTTCCTGCGAGGCAGGAACTGTGTGTGGCTTTGGTCTCTACATACCTCGGCCCAGCACAGGTCTGGATATACAGCCAGTGGTCCTTCCATATTGTTGAATGACTGATTCTGTGAGGTAGGAATCGTCATCCCATCTTAGTGGCACAGAAACAGGCCCGGGAGGTAAATTGACCCAGGGTCACGTGGCCCAGCATGTGCTAGGGCGAGGACTCACTTGAAGGCCTGGCATTGTAAAGGTTGTGTTCTTCTCACTACGCCTCATGGCTCCCTGTATTTTACACGAACAAACGTCGTGTGTGAGAAAAGGGAAGCCAATTGATCTGGGCCACAGACCTCAGACCTCCTGGGATTGGTGGTTCCTAACTCTGCGCATTTTATCTCTGAAGACCCTGGGGAAGGCGATGGGGGAAGAACTGTCTGTAGCAGGAATCGCAGCAGAGAGAACCTGGTCTCTGTCAAGAAGAGGAGGACAGGCAGCCTTTCCTCGAAGGCTTGAGGTAGAAAGCCCTGGGGTCTAGAAAGGATTCAACTGTTCCAGCCAATCTGATTTTCCAGGAAAAATGGTGTCAGCACCAGGAAACAATTTCTGTGATGAGCCAACCCCTTTTGTGGCAGTTGGCAATTTGTTCTTTTAGAGATTAAAGCTGGATCTTCTAGGATCTTGTTACTAAGATTCTAACTTGTTACCACATTTACCGCTGGGTCTAGGCCCCCACCCTAGCCCTCCTGAGCCAGAATCTGCATTTTAATAAGACCCCCAGGTGACAGGAGTGTGCGTTAAAGTTTGAGAAGTTCTGCCCCAATAGTTCAATCATCTTAGGCTGAACTTCAGCTGTCAGCTATGATGACATCAAGGCATTGTCTCTTCTCAACCATGGAGGCAACAGACACCCATGTCACTGCCCAGGTTTGTTTGCTTTTTTTTTGAGACAGAGTCTTACTTTGTCGCCCCTGGTAGAGTGCCATAGCACCATAGCTCACAGCAATCTCAAACTCTCGGGCTCAAGTGATCCTCTTGCCTTAGCCTCCTGAGTTGCTGGGACTACAGGGACCTGCCACAACACCCAGCTATTTTTAGAGACAGGGTCTTGCTCTTGCTCAGGATGGTCTCCAGCTCCTGAGGTCAAGTGATCCTCCCATCTCAGCCTCCCAGAGTGCTAGTCAGGTTTCTTTCTTTAACTACAGGCTGCTCCTCTCAAAAAGAAATATTGGACAAAGGGACACATTGTGCCTGTGTTTGCTCTCCTGTCCCCTGGACTGGTTGTTTGTTGTTGTTTGTTGTTGTTGTTGTTGTTAAATTTTATTATGGAAATTGTTAAATAACTATGCCATAGTTTGGATGTGGTTTGTTTGTCCTCACCAAAATTCATGTTGAAATTTGATCCCCAAAGTGGCAGTGTTGGGAGATGGGGCTCAGGGGGAGGTGTTGGGTTGTGGGAACAGAGTTCCTGTCAATGGCGTGGTGCGGTTCTCCTGAGAGTGAGGGAGTTTTCCCTGTCACAAGACTGGGTTAGTTTTCACAGGGATGGATTAGTTCCTAAGAGAGTGGGTTGCGATAAAGCCAGGAGGCCCCGGAGGCCCCTCGGGTTTTCCCCTCTTCTTCACCTGTGTTCAATCCCCCACACACAGCGGGAAACCCCTCTTAAGAAACCAGAGCCCTTGAACTTCTCAGCCTGCAGAACCATGAGCTAAATAACCCTCTTTTCTTTATCAAGTACCCAGTCCCACGTATTCTTTTTTTTTTTTTTTTGAGACAGAGTCTCACTTGGTTGCCCTTGATAGAGTGCTATGGCGTCATAGCTGACAGCAACCTCAAACTCTTGGGCTTAAGAGATTCTCTTGCCTCAGCCTCCCGCGTAGCTGGGATTACAGGCGCCCTCCACGACGCCCAGCTATTTTTCGAGACAAGGTCTTACTCTGGCTTAGGCTGTTCTCAAACCCATGAGCTCAGGCAGTCCACCCACCTCAGCCTCCCAAGTTTTAGGAGTACAGGTGTGGGCCACCACGCTTGGCACCAAGTATTCTTTTATAGCAACATAAAGCAACTGACTAAGATAATATGTAAAAGTAGAAAGAACAGTAGAATGAACTACCATGTACCTATTACCTTATGCTAATATTTTAAATTTCCTCAAAGTCTTAATGACGACAGAAACTTCCCGTTAAATAAACACAATATTAAGTTGAAAGCAATTCTCGAAACTTTGGATATAGACAATCAAAATGCAATAGTAGGGAGTGGCCCTGGAATATGCATTTTCTTTCTTTCTTTTTTTTTTTTTGTAGAGACAGAGTCTCACTTTATCACCCTCGGTAGAGTGCCATGGCGTCACACAGCTCACAGCAACCTTCCACTCCTGGGCATAAGAAATTCTCTTGCCTCAGCCTCCCGAGTAGCTGGAACTACAGGCACCTGCCACAACACCCAGCTATTTTTCTGTTTTTGCAGTTCGGCTGAGGTCAGGTTTGAACCCGCCACCTTTGGTATATGGGGCCGGCGCCCTACTCGATGAGCCACAGGCACCACCCTGGAATATGCATTTTCAACAAGCAGCCCAAGTGGTTCTGATACCAGGGATCTAGAGGCCTCACTGGGAAAAGTACTTCTGAGCCAACTTAGCTACAAATTAGTCCATAGTAATCTCTATGCTTATAACACATGGACAAACCAGCAAGGCTCATCCTGGCCTAAACATTCACTCATTCACCCAACTTTTACTGCATTCTGACTGTGTGACAGGACTCTGGTGCCTGGTGACAAGGACAGATCTCTCCCATCTTATGAGCAAATGATGCTTGTTTCACTTGGCCATATAAGCCTTCTTGCCTCCTTCAATCTCTGGCTTTGAGACTTGTGCCAAACTCATGAGTTCCAGCCCCATGAAGGTCAGGGAGATGGAGAGGTGTCTGACTGTTTTATAAAGGTCAAGCAACTTAGATGAAGGTGTGGAAGTTTCAGGGAGGGACATTTCTGCTCTTTGTAAAGAAAGACTTTCTCATGAACAGAACTGTCTAGCAAAGGTACAAGATTTCCTGTGAAGTAAAAAAAGATGGGTGACCCCCAGCTCGGGGCTGTAGAAAGGATTTTCACCTGGGTAAAGCTGGCCTAGAGGAGTGTGGTCTCTAGGCCAGTAGTAGCAGCAGCATCACCTGGAACTTATGAGAAATGCAAGTTCTCGGGCCCCATCCCACATCTACTCAACTCTGAAGTGGGGTCCAGCGGTCTATTTTAACAAGTCCTCCAGGGGCTTCTGATGCCCACTAAAGCTTGGGAAATACTGAAACCCAGATGAACCATAATATTCCCTTGAAGTCTTGAGGCGGAACATAATAGCCATATAGCAGTCCCTTTTCTTGAACATTTCAGGTCTAAATTCCTTGTAAATGTGCTCTAGTCTCTCTCCCTTGATTTCCTTCTTTATCCATTTCGAATGTTGGAATTCTGTCCTAGCCGGACCCCGTCCCTCCAGGTTTTCCACTCTCTGGCTAAAAGCACAGACTGGAGTTAGCCAGTGGTGGGTAAACATTGAGCAAGGCCTGGGAGACGGTAGGTGCTCAGGAAATAGCAGCTTTTCCCTCCACCCCCCCCCCGCCCTACCTCCCCCCACCAACCTTGTGACAGGGCCTGGAGGAAGGGGAAAGAGGTAAGAGAGGGTGGGAGGAGGCAGAGGCCCAGAATCTCTCTGTACCTGATGCATGTGCTTCTTCAATGTAAATGATGAGAAAATCTGCTACAGAACTAAAGTCTTCAACAAGTCTCTTAAATTGGTCAAATTTGAAAAGAAACGAAGGTCAGGTACAACTTCCAAAATTCAGCACCAGTGGCCTGTTGCCTAAAACAGAAACAGAAGCATCACGAATCAAGAATCTACCTCACACAGCTGTCTTTTGCAAGTACCATTTTCAGTCCGGAGTTCAATTATTTTATTGTATCTGTGAGCATTTATTCAGCGCTTATCACGTGCATGGCTCCCTGCCTCACACTGAGGATTCCAGGGCCTCTCTGCCTCTCTGCCTTGTGAGATCTGTTTAATGGGGAGAGTGGAGAAAAAATCATGTAAATGCATAAATGAAGTACTTTCAAATGGTGATAGGTGTTAGAAAAGAGACCTACTTTAGATAGGTGGGTCAAGGAGCTGCCATTTAACCTTAGAAATGAAGGACAGGAAAGAACCAGCCATGGGCCAAGGGTGTTCCAGACAAAGGGTCTTGATGTGTATACAGAGGCCCTGAAGAGGGATAGAGCTTGGTGAGTTCAGTCCCCATAAGACCCCCTCGCAGGAACCAGGCAAGGGGAGAGACAGGAGAAGTGGTTAGAGAGGCAGGAAGAGGCCAGAACAGACAGGCTCCCACAAACCTTGATGGGGAATTTGGATTTTATTCTATGTTCAGTGGGATGTCATGAAGATAAAACAAGCTTTTTATTTGTTCATTTAGTTTTTAGAGACTGGGTCTGCTTGCGTTGCCCAGATTAGAGTGCAGTGGCTGTTCACAGATGTGATTGTTGCACACTGCAGTAGTTTTGGTTGCCAGGCTCCTAAACCTCCTTTCCACTTGGAATTCCCTATTTTGTATTCTACTGATGGGAGAGGATGCCAGCCTAGCTCTATGGAGGACTGAGGGGCCCGGCGTGCTCTCTGCCCCTAGTAGCTGAGCTGATTATTCCCTTCCACATAGATCTTTGATTCTGAAGTCATTGAGATGGTAGAATTCATCCTCAGCCCTGTCGTGGTGCCCCTGTCAGGGATGGTGATGGGTTACCATGGCAACCACAATGCCAGCAGGATTGAGGCCCAACTACTGTTGCTAAAAGACAGTCTAGACCTAGGGCTGCAGCTGATATTGATTCTGAGAAGTGCCCGACATCTTTCTAATATTTTCTTTTACGTATACATGTACGTATGTTACCAAGAATACCAGAGTTCAATTCTTTTCTTTTCTTTTTTTTTTGAGACAAAGTCTTACTTTGTCGTCCTGGTAGAGTGCTGTGGCATCTTAGCTCACAGCAACCTCAACCTCTTGGGTTAAAGTGATTCTCTTGCCTTAGTCTCCTGAGTAGCTGGGACTATAGGCGCCTGCCACAGTGACTGGCTATTTTTAGAGACAGGGTCTCACTCTTGCTCAGACTGGTCTCAAACTCCTAAGGCCAGGTAATCCACCCGCCTCAGCCTCCCAGTGTGCTAGGATTACAGGTGTCAACCACCATGCCTGGCCTTAGAATGAGTTTCTGTTGCTTACTAGCCAGAGCCCTGTCTGCTACAGTAGGGCTATGGAATGACCAGATTTATTCTTGGTCACTCTGGCTGCTCTGTGGAGAAAGGCCCAAGAGTGAGAATGGAAGTGGGGAGAAGCAGTTGGGGGCATTGGAGAAGTCCACAGGAGAGGTAACGGGAGGCTGGGCTGGTTGCATGCCCGGAGAGAAGAGGAGCTGGTAGCATTGACAAGGCTTGCTGATAGGCGGGAGTAGAGAACATCTTAACTGGCTTGGGATTTAATTGATTAGTTTTACCCTACATTTGTTCTGCAAAACATTTGAAATGGTTTACATATGTAATAAAAGACTAAATAGACATTTTTAAAAATCATGTCTTTCTCGGAGGCATAGAACAGGAGGGAAAAAATGGAACACACATAGGCCTTAGGGGCCCGTGTGTGTGTTAGAAGTAAACTGTGCATTTGACTCTGAGTTTCCTGGTGGCCAAATAAAAGGAGAAACAAAATTAGTTATATATTCCTCATTTTTCGGTGTATGAGAGGAAACAGGCCAGCTTCTCTAGACACGCAAAGCTCTCTTCATTCTGGGCTCACAGAGCATTTCATAAGAGGCATAAGGAGGCACTGAGTGGGCTCCGCCCCGGCAGGTTGACGGCAGGATGATTCCTCACCCACGTAATAGGGAGGCCCAGGGGTCAGTCACGGCCAGTGGACAGTCATTGTCCTCCTGCAACCCTGGGGAGTTACTCTTTAGATAAGAATCAAAAAGGCTCAGGGTCACGACCAGCTCTAAATATCCTGTCTGAAATTTTGTTTCTAACTGGGAAATGTTAACACTCATTGATTAGAACTCTGGAAGCAACAGAGCCATTTGTTTAATTATTTATAGTGTAGTTGGGTACAGTCGCCAATACCGAGAACAAAGTTTAAACTTTCCTTCACTGCTTTCCGGGTCGCAGAGAGAGGAAGAATGGGTGCCCTGGGGTGGCTGTCCCGAGGGCTGGCATGCTGCCCATGTCCAGAGGCCACAGTGCAAGAATCAGACATGGACTGTCAAGTCCAATTCTTTTCTATAAATGGGTGCAGTTGGACTTGAACCCACCCCTCATGATTCCCAGGCCAGCAAATTATCCCCACACCCAGCTCTCTCTGCAGAGAAATCCCATTTATAGTTACTAGACAGCACTTTTTAAATATTGGTGGAGAAGTATTAGCAGATTTTAAACAGGGCTAAAATAAAGCCAGTTTCAGATTAACTCGAAAGTATGCAGAAAATAAATCATCTAGAACTTGCCTTCTGCCACAATGTGCCAGTTTATCAATGTTTTGCTCTGTGTGTATGTCCAAGAGTACGTGTGTACTGCATGTGTGCACATGTTCATGTGTGTGTGTGTTTGTGCGCGCTCACATCGATGTGCAGAGGTTGGGAAGCAGCTGAGAACATCCCTGAACCCCTGGTGCCTTATCCAATAACAGGGCACTAGCTGAGAGTCACAGAGCCCAAGTTCTAGTCTGGCTCTTCTGAGAACTGTCTGTCTGACCCTGAGCAAGTTATTTACCTCTCTGGGCCTTTGCATCTGAAAAATGAAGGAAATGCTTTAGATTATCTGTAAAGAGTCTTGAAAGTTTCCCAGTCTCTGGCTCTAAAATGAGTTCAGAGTTTATACCCAAAGCATGTAACAGAGATTATAGGAGCCTGGTGAGGGTCCAAAGAAGTTGCAGGATGTCTTTCTAGTAAGCAGACTCATCATGCTAAAACCCTGCTTGAAAACCCTTCCAGAACTCACCAGTACCCTCAGGATAAAGTCTCCCTCCAGGAAAACATACATGTTAACCTCCCCTGCCCAGGGTCTGGTCTCTGATAATGTCTTCCTCCTCCTCTTTCACCTCTGCCTATGCCCTGTACCCCACTTGTTGCCAAAGTGAATGATGCTCCTCCATGTCTTGGACCTCTGCTGCTCCTGCCCTTTGTCTGGCCCTGCTCCCCAAGCCCCTCTTCCTCACCTGCTCCAGGCTCCACTGCCCCTAGACAGCTTACCACCCTTTCCTCCAGGAAGCCTTCCCTGGGCCAGCATCCTTGTCCCATCCCGTGAGAGGGTCCCGTCCCCCCATGACCCCCTGCTTTCCTCTCTTGCCACACTGTCTCTCCCTCTGGGTTATGAGGCCGTCCCGGGCAGCAGCCACTGGAGTTTATTCTGTCTCACCGTTAACTATGCTTTCAGGGCACTCTAGGTCAACGGGCTGAGCGCCAACTCTATTTTGTAAATAGAATTTCCTTCTGCCTTGGTCTCCTCCTCTCTCTGTCTTTTGGTCTTAGCTGCAGCAGCAGGAAGCAGAGAAACCTTGAACAGTCTGTAAAATGTGAACCGGCCCACTGGCGTGGACAGTTTCATGATACAAGTGAATTCTGTGAACTGGCCACGAGGCAAGCTGGCTTTCAGGGAACTGACCATCAGATGATCAGCATTCAGCCACTTGCCCTGGTTCTATCACGGTGCTTGGCACACCGCAGACGTGAGGTGAATGAGTTGTTCATCTCACTGCTCTTATTATCCGTGGTGACTTATTGAGTGTTTGTTGAATAAATCCAGGCCATTTGCACACTGTGGTTTAAAATTGTGAATAAGCGAAAAGAGAGAAAGGAAGTCTTGCCTTTCCCTCTGTTTGAAACACTCTTCCCCTTTTCCTAGTCAAGCTACAAATCTCATTCCTTCTTCAAGGCCTAGTTCCAAAGCCACCTGCGCTGAGGACCTTCCAAAGCCCTGCAGGTGAAAGTCAGGCTTTGATGGCCTCCCCTGTCTTGCAGAGCTGTGAAGAGGTCTTGATTGCACGCATCTCTTCTGTGCAACCACAAACTTTTTGAGCCCAGGAGCAGACATCTTCCTGGCTCTGAGTCCCTGGCACACAGGAGGCGTGCCCTCACAAGGAGGAATCCCTGACACTGGGTCTGACCCCGTCATGCGCTGGCTCTGTTACCTTGGCCTCTTACTTCTCTCCAGTTCCCTTCTAAAAGGAGAGGATTAGATTAGGTCAGCATTTCCCAGAGCATGTTCCTTGGCCAGTACAGTCACGACAAGCATTTCCTCAGGTGGTGCATGGTGTTAAGATAGCTGGACAGTGGTGCCATAAACAAGTTTTCTCAAGTTTTTTTTTTTTTTTTTTTTTTGGTTGCAGCCGCCATTGTTTGGCGGCCCAGGCTGGATTTGAACCGCCAGCTGAGGTGTACGTGGCTGGCGCCTTAGCTGCTTGAGCCACAGGCGCCAAGCCAAGTTTTCTCAAGTTTTTAAGCTTCAGGGTTTCCCAGAGCCTTCTTATGCTCATGTGCGCTATAAACTTCCAGGAGAACTTTGACCAGGGACCTCTACAGAGTAAAGTATATCTGTGGGGCTTGGATCACTGGATGAGCCAAGTGCCTGGGCGCCTTCTCAACCTGCTGTGTCTGTGCAGGGCATGTCCCTCTCTATGGCCCCACCACTGGACAGGGACAGGGAGATAAGATTTGTGCTTAGGTAGCCAAGTCCAAGCTATGCAGAAGCAGCATCCACGCTCGGATGGGAGAGGGCAAGAGAGAGAGAAGGAAGTCCTGGAAAGAAGAGAAACTGAAAACGTAACAGAGAAAACTCTGGATAGAGGACTTTGAGAACCTGGGTAGATGGAACTGGTTTGCCTGGATGGGGGAGAGCGAGGGGAGAGAGAGGAGGCAGTGCCACCGAGCTACTGCCCATGCCAGGGTGAAGCATGGACCCAATAATGGGGGGGAACAACAGCCCCCACCTGGACAGAGTTTGCAGGCTAGGGAGCACAACAAACGTTAATAAAATGCCCACATATAATTACAAACCTTGACGGGGTAATAAAGAAAAGTTTAGGATGTTCATCAAGCATGTAGGGGGGTAACCTGGCTTCTCACGGGAGGTGTCGCTGAGCGGAAGTCTGAAAGAGGAGCAGGGAGTAACCAGGCTCAGAGGTGGGCAGAGCATCCCGGGCAGATCAGACCGCACAGGGAGAGCAGTGGTCAAGGGGCAAAAGGCCAGAGAGGATGGTTTGCCATCCAAACGCCTGGGGAGGTGGGGACGTCACTCAGAGAACGGAATCCACAAGAATTCCCAGTTTCAGAAACAGAAAGAGCACGCCAAGCCCCACAGGACAGCTGGAGTAGTAAAGAATTCAGGACTTTCCAGCCCACCTCTCCACCCCTACCACTGCTGTCTCCAGCTCCCTCCAGCTCCTAGTAGCCTCCTGACCTTGCATGAAGTCCCAGATGTTGCACTTCTGTCCTGAGAGGCGGACCACTGGGCAGTTTGGAGCGAGCCCCCCTCGCTCAGTCATGTCCTCCAAACGCTGCCAACGGACCTTCAGGACAAACCAGAAATACTGGGTGCTGAAGAAGGTGGGAATCCAGTTGTTGTGGCTGAAGTGGGGGTTCTTGGCCATTCCAGTCTGCTGGCCCATGGCCAGGATTTGCTGCTTGACCCTCTCTGGAAACAGTATCAGTAGCATTTTACCTACAGCCACATGCACGGCCACCTGCAAGAATACCCAGAGCCTCTTCAGCCACAGCCCAGGCTGGGGCAGCCCCATCTCCGCACAGCCAGAGCTGGCTCTGAGGCCAACGGGCAGAGAGGCAGCCGCCAGGCAGTGCTGGGCGGAGCTGAGCAAAGGTGCAGTGGGAGCTGCCAGCCCCAGGCAGGAGGAAGGTGCTAGGACAGAAGGTGCTTGCGTTTCTGTCAATAAAATGGAAAATTCCAAACCAAGTGCACAAAGGTCTGTTCTGATTATTATCATTTCAGATTCTTTGCTCAGCTTTTAAGATATGCTTGGCCTTAGAAATTCCAGATGTTAAATTCTCCCTTTGACTAATTTTCAAAAACAAATACTTAAGGCTCAGCGCCTGTGGTTCAGCGGGCTAAGGCGCCAGCCACGTACACCTGAGCTTGCGGGTTTGAATCCAGCCCGGGCTCGCCAAACAACAATGATGGCTGCAACCAAAAAATGGCCGGGAGTTGTGGCAGGCGCCTGCAGTCCCAGCTACTTGGGAGGTGGAGGCAGGAGACTCGCTTGAGCCCAGGAATTGGAGGTTGCTGTGAGCTGTGATGCCACAGCACTCTCTCCAGGGTGACAGCTTGAGGCTCTGTCTCCAAAAAAAACCAAATGCTTAAAAAGATTGTTGGGCGGCGCCTGTGGCTCAAAGAAGTAGGGCGCTGGGCCCATATGCCAGAGGTGGCGGATTCAAACCCAGCCCCGGCCAAAAACTGCAAAAAAAAAAAAAAGATCACTGTTAAAGATGCTCTTCTAAAGGATCTATTACAAGTGAATAGGTTCTAATGTTAATTGTTCTTTTAATAATATAAATTCTTCTTTTAAGCAGGATGAAGTGGCTCAGGCCTATAATCCTAGCACTGTGGGAGGCAGAGGTTGGTGGATTGCTTGAGCTCAGAAGTTCGAGACCAGCCTGAGCAAGAATGAGACCCTGTCTCTAGTAAAAGTAGAAAAACTAGCCAGGCGTTGTGGCAGGCACCTGTAGCCCCAGCTACTTAGGAGGCAAGAGGATCTCTCGAGCCCAAGAATTTGAGGTTGCTGTGATAACCTCAAACTCTAAGATGAAACCACAGCACCCTACCCAGGGCAATAGAGTGAGACTCTGTCTCAAAAAGAAAAATAAAATAAAAAATAATAAATAAATAAACTGTTCTTTTGCTAATGAAAGATGTGTTTCCCACTCACAGCTTCTAGCTGGTGGTTGAGTGTTTTCTGGAAGCAGAGTCCTTCCCAGAGATGTGGATCTGGAACCCCCAGAGCAGAGATTAGCAGGAGTCATCTGCAATGTAATCTGGGGTCTGCAATTCCTCTTCCATGTGGGAGTGGAGTGATACATAAAATACTCTCTCCTCCCAAGGGGGTCATGGTCTGGCCTAGGGGAGAGATAAGTAAACATAAAATTACCATCAGTGTATTAAGTATAGCATGGAAGATGTTGTAGGCTCTGGGAGCCAATTCTGTTTAGAGTGGTCAAGAAGACTTCCTCGAGACAGTGGTGTCGCTACTAAAACCAGAGAGACAGCAGACAGTCCCCTCAGCTGAGTAGGGACAATGATCTTGTGGAACCCCAGGGCCAAATGCCTAGAAGCAAGAGACAACAAGACTTATTGGGGAAAATGAAAGAAGAATCTGAAAGAAGAATCTTAGGAGCTCAGAGTTGGGAAGTGTTTTTGTGTTTTTTTTTTTAAACCAACACAGTTTTTATTTCTTCTTTAAGAATTAGGGTGCATTTACAATACCAACTCATTTTTGTTAAGTACAAGATAAAAGATGGTTATTTGGTAAATTTTGATTACTAGAACTTTATCTCAGGGAAGTGTTTTAAAACACACCGAAAACCACTTTCTTTTTTTAAACAGGGAAACTTGACACCCAGAGAGGGGAAGCTCTTGATTAAAGCCTTCGGGTATTAAGTAATCTCTGAGGTGTTAGTTGACAAAGCTTGAAGTTGATCCTTTCCTAAGGCTTTTTTTTTTTTTTTATTTTTGACAATTTGCAGAAATTTATTAACATTGAAAGACATTGTTTACTCTTCCTATCAGCATCCAAAGTACCTTTGTAGATGGCATGCTTGCTGTGGTCACAAAATCCCTAAAAAGCAGAGATTACCTTTTAATCATGGTAATAAGATTTCTGTGTGATACTTACTAATAAGTACTGCCCTATTTACACACCTAATTCCTCTTCTCTTTGTGGGTCTGTAGGGCTCAGAGGGAAGGGAAGGTTGACATGAAAGCTGGCTGCCACTTCCTAAAATGTGTCAGCCTTGGCTGTGGTGTCTAGTAGCCTCCACCACATTTATTTTATTTAGGAGGGGCAAAAAAAAAAAAAAAAAAAACAGCTCCAAAAAATGCTTGGCTTCTGAGCCTCTCATGGCAAATGTCTCATGTCGTACCTAGTAAGCTCAGTGCCTGCCTTTTTCAGGTAGTAACACCCTCACACATGCAGAGTTTTTTTGCTACATACAAACCACTTCTACATCCCTGGGATCATGTAAGGTTTTGTTTTTTTACTCAGCTTTATTTTTTAGAGCACTTTCAGAGTTACAGCAAAATTGAGCAAAAAGTATAGAGAGTGCCTCCTGGTCCCCTTCTCCTCACAGCCTTCCCCATGGTCAACATCCCACCCCCCAGAGTGGTACACTTGTTGCAATATGAACCTACATGGACACATTATCATCACCTAAAATCCGTAGTTTACATTAGGATTCATTCTTGGTGTTGTACACTCTTTGGATTTGGACAAATGTATAATGAATGAACTGTATCATCATGATAGTATCATCCAGAATAGTTTCTTTTTTTTCTTTTTTTGAGACAGAGTCTCAAGCTGTCACCCTGGATAGAGTTCTGTGACATCACACCTCACAGCAACCTCCAATTCCTGGGCTCAAGCGAGTCTCTTGCCTCTGCCTCCCAAGTAGCTGGGACTACAGGCGCCCGCCACAACACCCGGCCATTTT
>CAUYON010062684.1:0-12327 GCA_963573935.1 Arctocebus calabarensis | reverse complement strand
GGGTATTGTGGCAGGCTCCTGGGGTCCCAGCTACTTGGGAGGCAGAGGCAGGAGACTCACTTGAGCCCAGGAATTGGAGGTTGCTGTGAGCTG
Organism: Arctocebus calabarensis; assembly: GCA_963573935.1. NCBI lineage: Eukaryota > Metazoa > Chordata > Mammalia > Primates > Lorisidae > Arctocebus > Arctocebus calabarensis. The sequence goes on along the minus strand of CAUYON010062684.1, from coordinate 12,234 downwards.
TGATGCCACAGCACTCTATCCAGGGTGACAGCTTGAGGCTCTGTCTCAGAAAAAAAAAACCCACAAGGTGGTACAACTTCACACCCACTGGAATGGTTATAATAAAAAAGGCAGACAATAACAAGTGTTGGTGAAGATGTAGAGAAATCTTGACCCTCACTACTGGTGGTAATATAAAATGGTCCAGTCACTTTGGAAAACAATCAGACATTTTCCTCAAAACGTTAAGCATAGCATTACCATATGGATCCAGCAATTCCACTCTTAGGTATATACCCAAAAGAAATAAAAAACCTATATATAAATATTTATAGCAGCATTACTCATAATAACCCAAAGGTTGAAACAGCCCAAAATTAAATGTTTATCAGCCGATGAATGGACAAACAAAATGTGGTCTAGCCAGATAAAGGAATCATTCAGCAGTAACATGGAATAAAGTACTGATACACGCTATAGCATTGATGAACCTTGAAATGTTATGCTTACGTGAAAGGGATCGGTCACAACACAACACATGTTGTATGATTCCATTTCTATGAAATGTTCAGAGTGGACAAATCCATACAGACAGACTGAAGACAGCAGTTGCCTAGAGTTGGGGATGGTGCAGTGTTGGCAGGTGAAAGTTAATGGTAGAGGGTTTGTTTTCTTAGGGGATGAATGTTTTAATATTGATTGTGGTGGCTCGGCGCCTGTGGCTCAACAGGCTAAGGCACCAGTCACGTACACCTGAGCTGGAGGGTTCAAATCCAGCCCGGGCCCCCCAAACAACAATGACAGCTGAAACCAAAAAATAGCTGGGCATTGTGGCAGGTGCCTGTAGTCCCAGCTACTTGGGAAGTGGAGGCAGGAGACTCGCTTGAGCCCAAGAATTTGAGGTTGCTGTGAGCTGTGATGCCACAGCACTCTATCCAGGGTGACAGTTTGAGGCTCTGTCTCAAAAAATATATATATATATTGATTGTGGTGATGATTGCAGACTCTGTGAATACACCAAGTCATTGAAGTATGTGCTTTAAATGGATGAATTATATGGTATGTGAATTATTTTATTTTATTTTATTTGAGACAGGGTATCACTATGTCACCCTCAGTAGAGTTCTGTAGTGTCACAGCTCACAGCAACCTCCAACACTTGTGTTTAAGCAAGTCTCTTGTCTCAGCCTCCCAAGCAGCTGGAACTACAGGTGCCTGCCACAACACCTGGCTATTTTTTGGTTGTAGTTGTCATTGTTTGGCAGGCCCACGCCAGGTTCGAACCCGCCAGTTCTGGTGTATGTGGCTGGCGCCCTAGCCACTGATCTATAGGCGCCAAGTCTTGGTATGTGAGTTATAGCTCAGTAAAGATATTTGTTTAGATAATCTCCATGGAAGGGCATTTGCTGCAGCCCCATCCTCTTTTCCAGGCCATAAAGCTTCAAAAAGAGGAAGGATCAGCAGCTCTACCAGAACCCAGGAACACCACAAACCTTGGTTAACTCAACCAGATCATGCCCTCTCTGACCTCAGTCTCCTCATCTCAAGGACAGAAGGCCCAGGTAATTTCTGAGGGCCTTTCCCCCACAATGTGTAAGGACTCTGAAATAGCTGAGCCTTGGCAGGCAGCCCCAGTTCTGGGAGCCACCCTTACGGAGAAAAAGGCTCTATGCTCAAAATATGTATGTTCCACACAGCATTTTCTGTAATGGTGAAAGAAGTTACCCAAGTTTCCAACAACAAGAGCAGAGTTATATAAATTATAAATTGCAGCTGTACCATTTCAAGTAGGGCCTGTAAACACTGGCAATGTGGGGAAATGCTAAGGCTGTTGTGATGTTTGCTGAAGGCAGGACCTGAAGCTAAGCAAGGACAGAGACTATGACCAGCAAGTAACAGGAACAGCCTAAAGCTTCAGGATGGCAGCAGTGGTGAGACTGTGCTCATATCTTCCTCTTCTATTCAGAAGTCATCGATGTCACCCTAACAGTGTTTGTGTGCACCTACCGGCTAAACACAGGCTCCCCAAGTGTGATCTGTGTGTACAGGCTGCCCATGGGTCACAGAGGCCCCATGGGGGGAGGTGGACCTGGGAGCAAGGAAGCCAGGAGGCTCGTGAATACTCCCCAGGCTTCTTTCAAGATGGTTCCTGGGAGCAGAACTCTCCCAGACAGCTGCTGAAGGCCATGGTGAGCTCCAGTGAGGAAGCCCTCCCCACGTACCTGCATTAGCGCTCCCCAAGAGGAATTGGAGCTCCCTTTGGGGGGAGTCACTGCTTCATTCCTAATTTCAAACATTTCCTGGACAAAGGACATTGTGGGTCATTCCCATCCTTTTGCCCCTACTCTGGTACTACCCATGATCCAAAGCCTCCTGTGGGTGGCTCTCTATAAGCCTCAGGTCCCTCACCCCCCAGGCCATGCTTTATAGGGACAAAAGAGGGGGAAACCCACACTCCTGATCCCCTGAACTGGAAGGAAGGAAAGAAGGAGAAATAAAGTGAGGGAGGGTGGAGAGAAGAGGAAGGCTGCTATTCGTAAGAGCCCCCAGCTGGCTTGTGTCTAGGAGTGGCCCTGAGAACCCCTTGCTGTCTGGTGGCCTCTGTTCATTGCACCTGGCTGCTCTCAGCTGCATCTGGCCAGCAGCTAGGAGGGTTAGAGCTGCTCCCAGCAGCAGACTGGGGAACAAGGAAGTTGCCCTGGTTCAGGTTCCAGGCCTCACCTGCTTGGTGTCATTTGCCTTGGCCACTGCTGTCCTTGGGCTTCAGAGACAGAGAGACAAAACAGGCAAAGGAATTCCTGGGAGAGGGGCTGGGAGAACACCTGGGTCAGGGGACCTACCCCTGAAAGTCTCAGGGAGTTTCCCATTTCCCAAAGCAGTTTCACATTCAGGTCCTTAGTTCTCCTCATACCACCATCCCTGGCCAGAAACAGGCAGGACCAGCCTTGCTTTATAAATGAGAGAGCCATTTGTAGGCCCTATTTTATGCCAGTCCAGGGAAAGCAGACAGATGGACCACTGAGAATGACACAGCCAGGAAGAAAAAGCCAGGCAGAAAAAGAGGGGCAGGCGTGTAAAGGCCTAGAGATGATAGAAAAGAGCTGCAAGAATTGAGGGCTTACTAAGAGCCAGGAAGGTGCATGAGGTTGCCTTGTTTCATCTTTCCTGTCATGAAATTGCTGCCTTATTTCACAGATGAGAAAACTGAGTCTTACGTTACACAACTCGCTCACAGTTACTCCTCTAATTTTTAAATTCGAAGTAGGCTAACTGCTGTAACAAAGAATCCCCAAATCTCTATAGCCAAGCGCAAGTTGATTTCTTGCTCACATCGCAGCCCAGGGTGAGTCTAAATGTTGACTTGGGCAGCCAGGCTCCACGCGCTACCATCTCAAGCCTCTGGCCTTTAAGGGAAACTGAGCGAAGTCTCGTGCATGGGAGACTTTTACGGGCCAGGTGGATGTGAGGGTGTCTCTCTCCTGTCCCTTTTTCACTAGCCTGACTTATCTCTACATCAAGGGGGCTAGGAAGTGTGGTCTAAGGGTGCTCAGGAAGAAGACGACAGCCAGAATGAGGCTGCTGCCTCCCACACTCCAGGGAGGAGCCAGGCACCGTGGAGGCATGGCAAGGGACTGGGATGGTGTCTGGACTTTGTCCTGCAAAGGCATCAAGGAGCCACAGACAGGCTTTAAGGAGGGAAGTGCCATGGGCAAGTCTGGGTTGCAGACAGATAAGGCTGCCCAGGAGAAGGCCAGCCAGAGGAGCCAGGGAAGGAGACCAGGCCAGGAAGTCAGAGGAGGAGCGCAGAGTCCCTGTTGACTCCAGGCTGAGTCTCTGGACCACTGCTTGGGGGCTCATCCTTCTCAGTCCCAGCCCCTCCTGAAAACCGGGCCACCCAAGCCTTGGCCACACCTTCTCTGCAGGGACACCAGGGAAGACACCCCAGCCCCACCCTAGAGAGCAGGGAAGGCTGGCCTGGCTCTGGGAGGCAGGGAGGAAAGCGGATGTGGGGCTGTAATTCTATTGCCAGCGTCTGGGAGCCGACAGGGGCAGAGGGACTGATAACCACATTTCATTCATTGCAGGCACTGGGGACATCACTCAGGCCCAGTAAGGAGCCATTAACCCAGACGGAGTGTGCCCTGCAGGGAAACCATCTCCCAGCAGGGGATGGAAGGGTGGATGCCGGAGGGGCCATTCAGGGGGCTGTGGGCTGACAGCTCCTGAGAACCCTGGAGCTGGTCTCCTGACTCTCCACCTACCTCACCTGGGACCAGTGTGTTGGGCACAGGGGGCAGCAGGAAAGGAGCCAGGGGAGGATGCCGCTCCTTAGGGAGAAGCCGTGGTGAGGCAGGTGAGAAATCAGCCTGGATCTGAGCTCTCCCTGGGCCAGAGAAGACAGCCGTTTCCTGCTGCGTATGGGCCACTTACGTACACACTGGCTCCTGTAACCTCATACTCCTTTCTGCCCAACGCTGCCTGGGGCAACACCTCTGCCTCTTCTGTCCCCCCCAGGCCCCCTCATGCTTTGCAAGAGGACCGCAGGGAGCCCTCTGAGGCACTTGCCCCAGTTGCTATCTCTCACACACCCTCAGCCTCACTCCCCATCACAGGCCTCCCAGGTAACCACAGCATAACCATAACAACCATCCCCACTCCCCAGTGCTGGCCCCACTGGTCTGCTCTCAGGATTGATGTGCACTACCCTTGTACCTTGTCCTCACGAACCTTGTGAGCACTGTCGTCTCCCCAGTCCACAGAAGATGGATTGCTGCCCAGAGAGGGAAAGGGGCTTGCTGGAGGTCACACAGCAACAAGGGGTGGAGCCAGTCCATGAACTCATAGGTGTGTCATTCATGAATTGAGACCCCTTCCCTCCAGCCCTGCCTCCTTCTCCCACTGCTCCCCTCATCCCTTTCCTGGGAAGGGGAGCTCAGTCTCTTGATGCTCTGGGGTTCCTTAGCGGTGCGGCAATGTCCGTGGGTAGAGCCTACCTCTCAGGCCTGGAAGCTGGTCCTGTGGGCACTCAGCCGCCAGCTTAGGAAAGTGATAGTGGGAGAGGCTTAGAAGTTGATGAGAAAAAGGTGGGAAAGCTGAAGAGAGGCCCAGTGGTGTTTAGGATCTTAGTTAAGGATCTTTACTTACTTTAGCCACTTAATAAATGCGATATTGGCTCGGCACCTGTAGCTCAAGCGGCTAAGGCGCCAGCCACATACACCAGAGCTGGCGGGTTCAAATCCAGCCCAGGCCTGCCAAATAACAATGACAACTACTACCAAAAAACAGCCAGGTGTTGTGGCAGGAGCCTGTAGTCGCAGCTACTTGGGAGGCTGAGACAAGAGAATCACTTAAGCCCAGGGGTTGGAGGTTGCTGTGAGCTGTGATGCCACAGCACTCTACCCAGGGCAACACAGCTTGAGACTCTGTCTTACTTACATACATACATACATACATACATACATACATACATACATACATACATAAATAAATGCAATATCATCTTCAAGACTGTGCCTGGATAAAAATTATTGATATTCTAGTTCCTTCACGAACAGTTTCTACAGGTGCCCATGGTTGTGGCTCCACCTCCTCCACGTTTGGGCCTTGCCCTGCCTCTCCCTCTGCCAGGAGCCATTCTGAGGGGCAGAGGTGGGGGAAGTTCTCTGGCAGAAATACCCCTGTAGCACCAGCCCTGCTAGGACAGCACGGGGAGGAACAGACAGCCTTTGTAGTCAGGGTGTGCCCTCCCTTTCCCCGCTAATTAAAGAGCTTCACCTCTCTGAGCTTCCATTTCCTCATGTGTAATGAGGCTAATATAACCTAACTTTCAGGGTGGCTTTGAGGACCCCATGTCATACAGCACACCCCATGCCTGGACACTCGATGGCCAGACCGCCCTCTGTGACTGCCCAGCTGCTGTGGAGGCATTTCTGTCCACACACTTTGGCATAGCCTGTTTCTGGAAAACGGTAACTTCCGTGTTTCTGACCTGACAATGATGATTGTCCTCAGATACGAAAAAGCTATGAAATTGCCTTTGACTTTGTCTCTTGGCTTAAATGGGCAGCAAGTTCTGGCAAATCCCTTATCTCTTCTGCCTTCACCCTACTCCTCTGTGCTCATATCAGGATCAGGACCGGAGCCTGTCCATGGCAAGGACCCACTCCATGTAAGCTATAGGGTGCCAAGTGAAGGTGAGCATGCAGAGGTGGGTCCCTGCCCTCAGGGAGCTTCCAGTCAAATCAGGAAAGTGACTTGTCCAGCCCTCACCATGACAAAGCACTGGCCAACAAAGAAAGAATAGGAAGCCCACAAGGAGGAGCCATTAGGATGGTGCAACACAGCATGTGAGGAAGGCCACAGTGACTGCTCGTCCAATGATATTTTAAGTGCCATATATGCAGTCACCTTATACCAAGTAACTCTGCTGTCATGGTGTTTACAAATCAAACATGATAAGTAGGTATTGAGAAAATAAAACAGAGTAATATGGTGAAGACTGGCAATGGGAGGCTTCTCTGAGGAGACATTTCCAAAAGCTCTTCATGATAAAAAGGGCCGATGTGAAACTGAAGGGAAGAGCATTCTGGGCGAAGGGAATAACAGCAAGTGCAAAAATGACAGGCCTAGCTTCTTCAGGAGAAAAAAATCCTCTTTACAATCCAAACAATGTGGAATTAGCATGAGGATAAACAGACCAGTGGATTAGAATTTGAGAGTTTAAAAATAAGCCTGTATGTCTATAGTCAATTGATTTTCAACAAGGGTGCCAAGATCGTTCAATGAGAAAAGAAGAGTCATGTTGACAAATGGAGCTGGGACAACTGGATAACCAATGCTAAACAATGAAGGAAAACCCCACCTCAGACCATATACAAAAATTAACTCAAAATGGATCAAAGAACTAAATGTAAGTGCTTGAATTATAAAACTTCTGGAAGACTTCTTAGTAAAGTATCAAAAGAATGGAAAATCAAGTATCCAATGTATTCAATACTAATATGAAGCCAGTTGATGAGCTAATATAGGTCCACACAAGAGAAAAACTCCATTTAATTCAAGCTGGGGGGAGAGGGGAAGAGGAGGGATTGGTGTGCTCCCACCTAATGGGCACAATATAAGGGTATATGGCACACCCCCTGGGTGTGGGACACAACCACAACAGGGACCTCACCTAATAATGCAGACATTGTAACCTAATCATCTGTACCCTCATATTAATCTGAAATTTTAGATAAGAAACTTCTGAGAAAAAATAGAGAGGTAAATCCTCATGACTATGGATTCAGCAATGGATTCTTACATATGACAACAAAAGTATAAGTAACAAGAGAAAAAAATAGATATATTGGAATTCATCAAAATTAAAAATTTGTTCATCAAAGGATATCATGAAGAAAGTAAAAAGTTGGCAGCACCTGTAGCTCAGTGGGTAGGGCTCCAGCCATATACACCAAGGCTGGAGGGTTCAAACCTGGCCTGGGCCAGCTAAAACAACAATGACAACTGCAACAACAACAACAAAAAAAATAGCTGGGCATCATGGCAGGCTCCTGTAGTCCAAGCTACTTGGGAGGCTGAAGCAAAACAATTGCTTAAGCCCAAAAGTTTGAGGTTGCTATGAGCTGTGATGCCATGGCACTCTACTCAGGGCAACAGTTTGAGACTCTGTCTCAAAAAAAAAAAAAAAAAGAAAGAAAGAAAGAAAAGAAAAGAAAAAGTAAATCTACAAAATGGAAGGAATTATGATATTTGCAAATCAAATAATCTGATAAGCATCTAGTAGCCAGAATATATATGTAAAGAACTCTTACAACTCACAACAAAAAGATAGATAACTAAATAACTGGACAAAGGATCTAAATAAACATTTCTCCAAAGAAGATATACAAGTGGCCAACAAGCACATGAAAAGATATTTAACATCTCTAATTATTAGGAAATGCAAATTAAAACCACAGTGAGGTACTGCTTCACACCCACTGTTATAGAATGACCAAAATGTTAAAAACAAACAATAAAAAGTGATATTGCACATGCGAAGATATTGAAACCCTCAAATATTGCTGTTAGGAACATAAAATGGTACTGCTGCTTTGGAAAAGTTTGGTTGTTCTACAAATAGCCAAACATAGAATAATGATATGACCCAGCAATTCCACTCCTAGGTATATACCCAAAAGAATCGAAACCAGGTACTTGAATGTTCATAACAGTACTATTCACCATATCCAAAAGGTGGAAACAACCCAAATGTCCACCATGAATGGATAAAGAAAATCTGGTGTATCCATATGATGGAATAATAATGAGCCACAAAAAGGAATGAAGTATGAATACCTGCTATAATGTGAATGAACCTGGAAAAAAATTATGTTAAGTGAAAGAAGCCAGAAACAAAGGCCACATGTATGATTTCATTTATACCCGGGCTAGGTAAATCCACAGAGACGGAAAGTAGATTAGTGGTTGCCAGGGACTGGAGCAAGGAGGAAATGAGAAATAATGGCTTAATGGGAATGGGGTTTTCTTTGGGGGTGATGAAAATATTCTGGAATGAGATACAGCTGATAGTTCCACATTTTGAATGCACTAAATGCTGCTGAATTGTCCGTTTTTAAATGGTTGATTTTATTTATGTTCATTTCACCCCAATCAAAAAATACACTTTCTGTCTACTCATGTTCAGGATACATGAAGAACTTCCATAAACTAATAAGCAAATCACGAAAAGTCATTTTTAATTGGATAAAAGACTTGAACAACCACGTAGAATTATTACACAACCTAGCAATTATATTCCTAAAAAAGGATATCCAAATAGCCAATAAGCAAATGAAGAGATGCTCAACGTCATTAGTCACCAGGAAAATACAAAGTAAAACTTGTTAGGAAAAAAAACAGACAATAAAAATTATTGGTAAAGATAATGGAGAAATTAGAATCTTTGTGCTCTGTTGGTTGGAATGTAAATGCTTCAGCCACCCTGGAAAACAGTAAGATTGTTCCTCAAAAAATCGAAAATAGAATTATAATATTTTCTATTTAACTTCTAATATTTAACTTCTGGATATATACTCAAAAGAATTGAAAGCAAAGCTTGAAGAGATATTTGTAGACTCACATTCACAGCAGTAGCATTCATGATACCCAAAAGGTGGAAGAAGTCCAAGTGTCCATGGATGAATGAATGAATAAACAAAATTGGAATGTCCATTCAGTGGGACATTATTTGGCCTTAAAAAGGAAGGAAATTCAGACTCATGCTACAATGTGGATAGACTTTAAGGACATTATACTAAGTCAAATCAGAGCGTAACGAAAGGACAAATACTGCATGATTCCACTTAAGCAAGGTATCTGGAGTAATCAAAAACTACTCCCCTCCAAATAAAAACCCACAAGGAGATACTCCATGCTCTCCAGAATGCTTAAAAACAAATAGACCAATAACACCAAATGGTTGTGAGGATGCAGAGAAGTTGGAACTCTTGTATGCTAGCCGTGAAAGTATTAATTGGTAAACTCATTTTTGAAGACTGTTTAGCAATACCTACCAAAGTTAAATATTTGCTTATCTTATGATCTAGTAATTCCACACAAAAGAAGTGAGTACATGTGTCCACCAAAAGACATATTCATGAACATTCATATTGGCTTTATTCATAGTTGCCCAAAACTGGAAACAACCCAAATGTCCCTCAAAAGGGTATGGATACATAGATTGTGGTACATCCATACAATGGAATACTATTCAGCAATGACAAAGAATGAGCTAATACTGAAACAACCTGGATGACTCTTCTGGACATTACACTGAGCAAAAGAAGCCAGAAGCAAAAGAATTTACATTAAAGTTTTAAAACAGGCAAAAGTAATTTATATAATAGAAGTCAGATGATGTTTTCTCTAGAGGTATTTACGGAGAAGGGAGACAAGGGACTTTCTGGTGTATACATACATGAGCGGTCAGTGAGCTGTGCACTTAAAGTCTGTGCACTCCAGTGCCTGATTGAGAAATCATTTCTAAAGGTACCTCTGAGTATAAGGTGGAGAGGAACTTGTAGGGGGCGCCGTCAGAAGTGGAGGGCAAGTGAAAATTGGCACATTCATCAGCAAGCATCTCCCAGCCCCTAAACCTGGCTGCTCAGACCTAAATCCCAGGAGCGGACCCAGTATGGGCCTTGGGGAGCGTTTTTTCCCACACTGCCCAGGCCTAGGTAACAAGACCCAGGCCCCTAGAGGAGAAGGGACTCCCACATGGCCTCCCAACCCAGAGCTTACTGCCAGCAGCAGGCTGTTCCCATAATGACGCTCTCATGAAAGGTGACTTTTTACTCCTAAAAAGGCATTTCCATGTAGGGACACAGGAGGGCGGGAGAGGATTATTCTCTGACTGGATGGGAGTGGGTAGGGTAAGGCCTTTCCACCCCTCCTTAAGCAGGATGAGAAAAGAACAGAGTGTTAGGAAATGCAGTAGCAAGCCTAGAGAAGCTGGTGAGCTGATGGGGGCCACACTCCTTCACTCAGGATGGGATAGGCTCTAGCTCAACCCGAGAAGGGCCAAGGGAGATTGGAGAATGCACCGCTTCCCTCAGAGAAAGCAGAAAGGCCCCAAAGGAGAAGGAGCCCCAGGGCTGGCAGCAGCTGGAGGAGTGGGCGAGGCCGGGGCCTGGGCTCTCTGAGATCCAGTATGGCCAGGAGTCCTGATCAGCTCTCGGACCTGCAGCTTCTCCTGGAAGGATAGGGGCCCCGCCACTGCTAGGCCCTCCCTTGGGGTTGACAGCCAGGTGGCCACCACCCTCTGCTCAGAGATCCTGTCAACCCCAGGGTCTGCCACAAAGCTTGTGAGGCTCTCAAGGAGGGGGAAGGAGAGAGGAGGGCAGGGAATTGGGGAGAGGACCTGGAGTTCACGGTCTCCACCTCCCGGATGTCCCTTACCCTGGCCTGGAAGAAGCTTCTGTCGATGAGTCTTGGCTGTTAAAAATAACCCGCCTCTCCATCATCCCGACAGCCGCACTTGGGGACAGCGTGTTCCAAGGCCAAGCTGCTCTCCAGAGACTAGAGCGTTGGGGCAAGAAGAGCTGTGGATGTTCCTGGCTGGCCCCGGCCTGCCCAGGCTGGAGAGGCCCACAGGCTCGCACGCAGCCCAGGCTTCCCAGTCACACGGCCAGCCCTCCTGCTTCCTGAGATCCCAGGTTTTGGGTCCAATGACAAGGGCACTGGTGTTCCTGGGGTGCCGTGGTTACCCTAGAGGCACATGTTACTATAGGCTCTGTGGGCCTCTCCAGGAACTCGCTCCTCCTTCCATGGAATTCGGTAAAAAAGAGGACACCATGCCATGTGGCTTCCTCCTCTGATTTCAAAAACGTCCCTCGCCGGGATTACATGGGACTTTACAGGAGATCAGAGAGGAACAGGAGGGACCTGGCTACGTGCAAAGCCCATGTCCTTGTCCCTCAGATGCAGTCCCCTCTCTGCTGTCATATCCTCTGCAAAGGAGAGGAAGAAGGTGTTAACAGCACTCAGGGTTAAGAGCCCTGGAGGTGACATCTAGGTTCAAATTCCCTAAGTACAGTGTGACCTTGAGAAAGTTACTTAACCTCTCTGTCCCCTGCTCCCCTCATTGGTAAATAGATGATCACGGCCCCAACCTTGCAGAATGCCATGAGGGCCAGCTGAGCCCAAGTGTTCCTAAATACAAGGCCTGAACATGCTAACACACTCTAAGTAGCAACACAGCATCTTGGTTAAGAGCACTGACTCCAGAATGGAATTTCAAATCCTGCTTCCTCTGTTGGCCTGCTGTGTGCCTTGAGCAAGCTCCTTGACCCTCTCATCCCTAATTTCCTGGCCTTTAAAATGGAAAGATGGCACTTACCTCCTGGAGCTGCTTGGGTGGATGTGCTGAGCAGGTAGTCAGCACTTGACAAGTATGCCAAGCCCCCGTCAGGACAGCACTAGAGCCACCCAGAGAGGGGTGGTGGTAGGCAGGGTGGGGAGGACGGGCAGCACACTGCTCCAGTCAAGGCCTTCCTGCCACAGGCACACCACAGGACCTGCGGCAGGGTGCAGTACTGCAGCCTTAAGGCCACATTTGGTTTTCCTTTTTTTTTTTGAGACAGAGCCTCAAACTGTCACCCTGGATAGAGTGCTATGGCATCACAGCTCACAGCAACCTCCAATTCCTGGGCTCAAGCGAGTCTCTTGCCTCTGCCTCCCAAGTAGCTGGGACTACAGGCGCCCGCCACAACG
>CAUYON010062683.1:0-55169 GCA_963573935.1 Arctocebus calabarensis | reverse complement strand
AGCTGCTTGGGAGGTGGAGGAGACTTGCTTGAGCCCAGGAATTAGAGTTTGCTATAAGCTGTGATGCCCAGGAATTGGAGTTTGCTGTGAGCTGTGATGACACAGCACTCTATCCAGGGTGACAGCTTGAGGCTCTGTATCAAAAAAAAAAAAAAAAAAGTCATTTCTGAGATTGTGGGTGGGGGCTCATGATGGGGGCTCAGACTGAAGTATCAGAGGCCTTGTGAAGTGACAGTTGCATTATGAGCACAGCATTTTTATCTTTGTTTGAAGTGTCCTTGCTGGTAGGGCAGGTCTCTAGCAGGGGACCCATCTGAAGCTGTATTTGCAGAGTAAGCATATTGTTTATACATAGGTTGTATGATTATTGTGGGATGTAAGGATGGGGTGGGCTAAAGCCAGGAGTAAGCCACATAGTGGGGCTACCTCAGATTAAAGATAAATCCAAGGCACTGAAGGGTCACAGACATGGGAAGGTCAGAGAAACCAATAGGCAAAGTCATGACACATGGTCTGGTACCAGGGTCAGATGTGCAGAGATTTTGGGTATAGTCCTAGCTTGGATGAGTAGGTCAAAGTAGTTCTCTAAATCTCTTCCATGTCCTCACAGCTCTGCAATCTCTGAGTCATCAGGAGAAAGCCAGATCTTTGGGCAAGTAAAATCCAAGTTGCACTTAATAAAACCAAAAATTCTTGATAAAGGTTATAACTCCAAAGCCTTCTGGGATCCTATCCTAGTAAAGTAACATACTACTGCTCCCTCAAAATATAGAAACAAACAAACAAACAAAAAACTAGTAGGCTACTTACATGTGAGTCAAGTAAGATTTTCGCAGTTAAATACAAAAGTAACACTCATATTTCACCAACAATGGTTAAAAATGATGGAAAAATATGTTACATAATAGAAAACTGTAATATTCTTGAGGAAACGTAGCCTTTGAAACTGGTATAATGCATTTAGACAATATAGCCTAAAGCTGTGTTCTTATAAGCTAAGAGTTATACTTCTTATGAAAGAAAGAAAGAAAAAGTATATTTCTTTGCCATGGGGAGCTGTATTCTTGAACTTTCTTCTTCGGAGAACTTTCAAAACTGTATTAGGCTTTTGCATTAGAAACTTCTGAATAATTAGGTCAATTTCTTATAATAATTTTATTTTATAGAATACTTCAACTTCCTGAGCAAAATTCATCTCTGATTCAATTAGTTTTGTAATACAATTCATAAAAACACTTCAAAATGCGAACAAAAATATTGTCTGTGACAGAAATACACTGCTAGCTTTTCAGTTATTGAATTTTCACAGAATGAACCAAGTTACATTCACTGATGCAATGGAAAAATGCCCAGATTAACTAAACATAGAAATTTCTGAAGAGTAAAACAAAACCCATATTCCCATCTCTTTGAAGCCTATTCCAAGGATAATTACAGAGCTATTTCCAAGGTGATGCCTTTGATGCAGGACAAGGTGGTCCTACAAGTACCGCCTTGGCCCTGGCAGTGCTGATGCTGTGGCGGATGGAGGAACCAGCTTGCCAGAAGGGCCAGACACCTGAGCGGAAGACCCTGGTGCCTTGCTGTCTCTGTCCCCTGCTCTTCAGGCTGGTACATTTCATGGATGGCACCTTGCTGTCTCCTCCTCTTGCACATCTGACTGGTCAATATCATGTCAGTTTCCAGGGCCTGGGTCTTCATTAGCCAGCTGGCTGTAACTGATGAACACCCAAGCCCTAAGAAGTTCTGGCAAAACAACTCCCTGGTACTATATAAACCGCAGACCTGGCTAGACCTTGGAGAAGGAACAGGAGAGCTTGTTCCCCTCCTGGGTCCTCTTTGCCTGGAGGTTTGGTTTTTCCTCTACTTGTAATTCTTTCCTGTAAATAAATCTTGACTTACCACTACTCTTGTGGTATGTGGATTCCTTCTTAGAATGATGGAGACCAAGAACCTAAAATTCTGGTATCACCTTCAAGGCAGCAGTGAAAGGTGGGTTTAAGAAATGGTACAGAGTTTGTTCTAGCTACACAGGGATAAAGAAATTCTCAGATGCTGAGAAGCAGCAGGAAGTGTCTTCCAGAGCCCTGCTGGCTCAGATTAACCAAGAGAACATACCAGACCGACCTAAATTGAGTGACACTCTACAGGGCAATTAACCAAGGCTTTTCAAAAGCACCATGATCACGAAAGACAGAGAATTTGCTGCAGATGGGAGGAGAGTGAGGAGATACAACAACCAAATGCATGTGGTCCTCAGGACTCGGTTCCAGAATAGAGAGAAAGAATATTAGTGAGAAAAGTGGTAGAATTTGAATAAGAACTCTATTTCAGTTAATAGTACAGTATCAGTATTAGATTTTGTGTTTTGGTAAGTACACCATGGGAATGTAAGGCATTTATATTAGAGGAAACTGAATGAAGGGTATGTGAGAATGTTATACTTTGTACTATCAGCATAACTCTTGTATAAAGCTAAAATTAATCCAAAATGAAATGACTGGGAAAAAAAAAATCTTTTGTCATCATAATCTCAGGCAAGACCCTTTTCACCAGACAAGATTTCCTCCTGCGACAGAACTGTTCCAAGCCCTGAAAATCAACATCAGGAAGCGGGTATCTTCCTTGAGAGCCCACTCATAGTGACTGGACACTCAGGCTGACCCATTGGTAAGAACGCCTTTCCTTCTTCCTCCTTCTTCAGGATCTTCTCATATTCCTCCTGCCACCTTGGCCTCCAGCAGCACATCTAGTGAGGGGTGTCTAGTCTACGTCTGCCTTAGGAAGCAGCTTCCCCCTTCCCCTCCTGCTGGGCCAGAATTTGGCCTTTGCAATTTTCATGATGGCAGCAAGAAACATTTTCTTGTTGAAGCCAGTCTTCACCTGTGGCTTCTACCTGGTAAAGCCACTGATTTAGTTGAACATGAAGCTTAAAAATTAATAAGCCGTGTAACCTTGTATGCAATCACAAAAGGCTTAAAATTTCCTATCTATCGGAGAATAGAATCATTTAAAGATAGAAAAGAAACCAACCACTTCCCTTTTCCCCTAAAGCTGAAAACTTTAAAGACAGCAGGTTTATAATTCTGGCATATGAACTGCTAGGGATGATAATGGCTGTAGTTTATTGGACATTACCTCTAAGCTTGGTACTCTTTGGCATTTTACAAAGAGAGTCCACTACTCCAAGACCATAGGATGGCACTGGGCAAATAGAAAAAAAAAAAAAAAGATTCTGCTTTGTGGCAGACACAGATTCCCAGATTTGGCACAAGGCATGTAGAGAGGATATAACTCCTTCCGGAACCCCCATCCCTACCTCTATCCTACCTCCTCCCAGGCAGTATTGGTCCTAACAACTCATGGCTTAACAAGATGATACCAGCTGGGCTGCAGATCTCTACCCTCTCTTTTTGACATGTTCAAGATCATGACCACAGGCCTCTCTGTCACCAAGACAGATCTTTGCAATTACTCTTAGGATCATGTGATAGAATAACCATTGTAATGTTGCAGGGAGCAGATAGATTTAGCACAAGGGACAATACTTGCTGGCAGAAGTCACATCAGCTGCATGTCTTGCTAATTCTCTTCTTGGACCAAAGTAACAAGTCTTCTCCTGCCCCCCACCCTTTCTTAGTAAGATCTTAAAAGGTGACATAAGGAAAGTGAGACATTTTATTTACTGGCCTGGCAAGGGTATTCTCCAAAAGAGAAGCAGTGAGAGCAGCTGAATTGGATCTCACATCCCAAGAGTGTTCGGGGGGTAACAAGGGGCATGTTGTGAGAACACGGGCTCTGAAAGACAGCAAGGTGTGATAACATTGAGCCTGCAGTATGGAGGGGATAGTCAATAAAAATTGATGGAAATGAAGATGTGGCGAAATGTATTGGTCATTTAATGTCAGCTAAAGTTCCAGGGGCTATGGCCGTATTGATTCATCAGTCCTCACAACAGCTCTGAGAGGTGGGCCTTACTCTTGGCTTACTTTAGCAATGAGGAATCTGAGACAGAGAAATTAAGTAGCTGTTCCAAGGTGACCAAGATAGACCATGAACCAAGGTCAACTGGAGAGCCTGGGCCCTCAGGGTAATGCAAGGAGCTCAATGTTTGCATCTGATGAGAGCTACTGCTCTGAGTCCTGAAATGGGGGTCTGAGCCAAATTTAACCAACCAACCAAGGAACAGTGGCCCCCACAGGCTACACTAGTAATAAAAATAAATAATAATAACTGAAGGACCAAATTCTGTCCTTTATCCATATTTCCTCATCTAATCTTCACCAGAACCTATTTTATAGATGAGGAAACTGAGGCTGAAGATTAAATAACTTGTCCCAATTGCACATCTCACCAGTGGCAACAAGGTATCCAGGTTGGCTGGACTCAGAAAACAGCCTCTTGGTCACTAGGCCTTCCAGCATCCCTCCTGTTGGGGAAGACACAAGTTTCCTCAACTGCTTCTGGTTTCAGATCATCTGTATTGGGTTTTTCCACTTGGGACCCAGGAGGCCTTATGATTGAGAAAGTATCATAGAAGCATTTCACACATGAACTTGGTAAGCACTGAGTGGAATGAATGACAGCATAGCCTGTGAAGGGGTGGAAGTTTCATACACATTGACTGTGTCTGGCAGGACTTATGGTCTCAATATGGGGCAGACGAAAGCCTGACTGACACAGTAAGATATGAAGAGTTTTCTACGTTCTGGCACAAGCAATCATGTCATAGGGAGTAGAAGGGAATCACAGAGGCTGAGATTACTGGGGACTATAAAATCTAAGGTACAAAATCAATACCCAGTAAATGAGATTTGAGATATGCAGTCTCCTAAAGAGATGGGATGATAAGACTTGAGTAAAGCACAAGCCTAAAGTGTCCTGTATGCACCTCTGTGGGGTCCGGGCTGGTATCTATTTTAATTTTAGTCATGCTCGTGTTATACTAATCGTTAAATATTAATATTTTAACAAGCCCCCTTCTATCAGTCAAGATAAGCTGAGCTGTGCTACCATAACAGATGTTCCTCACACATAGTAGCTTAAACAGCAAGGATGTATTTATCACGCACTCTACACAATTGCCGAGAGTAGGCTGTGGGTCTCCTCCACAGTGGCCCATTCTAATGATGCAGCTCTAGCTGGAATGTGGTGACCATGTGCTTCCCTTCAGGTGACACAAGTCACTGCCACATTAGTCAGAGCTAGTTGCACACCTGAGTACAAAAAGTTACCACTATGGGTTAACAATAGCATCTGGTGTGAAGGAAAACCATGTTCTTGGGTGGGCAGTAAGGTTTCATGTGGAATATACAAAAATCGGAGTCAGGAAAACAACAGTGGTGGCAACCTAGGCTCTGTCCAGGGGAACCCATGTCTGGTAGGCCTCCTCGGGACACATTTTCATCCCTGAGTATATCCATTCAACAAACAGTAATCACTCTGTGACCTGCTCAGGGCCCAACGAGGGGCAGGAACAAAACTCTCCGGGATTTGTATCTATCACCCATATCCTCACATTGACATAATTGTTCTGCCTCTGCCAGCCTCTCTCCAAAAATAGTGGACTTAAAATACCCTTTAACTATAATTAAAACACCACGGTATTGGCATGGGAATGGACAGGAAGATCAATAGAATAAAACAGATAGCCCTAGAATGTATAAAAACTTAATTTATGATAAGAAAGACACTCTGGATCAATGGGGAATGGAAGAATTATTCAACAGATGACATTGGGACAGTTGGTTAGCAAATTAGAAGAGAAAATCAATTTCTAGCTTTAATTCATACTGCACACCAACATAACTTTAACTCCAGATGGATTAAAGAATTAGAGAAATATACATTTGTAAAGACACAAAAGAAGATTCTCTCCATTCATGACCATCCATTCTGGCATAATTAAGTTTTTTCTTTTCTTTTCTCTCTATTTTTTTTTTTTTTTTAAGATAGGGTCTCACTTTGCCACCCAAGACTGTAGCATCGTGGCATTATCATAACTCACTGCTGCCTCAAACTCTTGGGCATAAGTCTGCCAAGTAGCTGGGACTACTAGCGTGTACCACCATGCCTAGCTAATCTTTCAATTTTCCTATAGAGATGGGTTTCACTATTGCCCAGGCTGGTCTCGAACTGCTGACCTCAAGTGATCCTTGCCTCCCAAAATGCTAGGATAACAGATAGATAAATAAGTAACTGTTCCTGGCCAAAGTTTTTCTTAATAGAAGAATGCATACACAAAATAAATGGATTATACAACAATTTTCTGGAAACATTTCCTTCTATCAAAACAACAAGCAAAGTTAAAATATAGCCTAGGGACAAATCTTTATAGGCAGACAAAAGATTAATAACATTTAGCATATAAAGAACTCATACAAAACACAACAGAAGCATTTATGGTTCAGAGAGTAATGGACAAAGAGCACAAATAGGTAAGTTTCTAGTAAAGATAAAATTTAAAAACACATACACAGAAAATTATTCTACACATATAAATAAAGAAGTACAACCTATGGAAATCCTGAGGTCTATTGCTTACCTATAAATTGAAACAGGTTTTTAAGGATGATGAATCTCAATTTTATTAGGGGGAAATTTTTCAACATTTTGAAGTAATTAGGCAATGCATGATGACCCTTAAGCATATGCTAACCTGTCCTATATGCATACTTTTCACAATCTATCCTAAAGAAATAATCTTAGATATAGACAAAACATCTTACCTATTAGCATGTTCATCAAAATGTATTTATAATGCTTAAAAATTGAAACGGTGTGAATTCAGGTAAGAATGTTTAAGAGAATTGTAACATACATGTGCCCAATGACCTATCACCACCATAATGCCCTCCAAGAATTTATAACAGTTGAAGTCTTTCTGTTATGAGGTACCCACAGCAGGCAGTCCATGAAATGAATGCACATACCATACAAAATTATGTGGAGCAAATTCCTCAGAAAAAAATCAGCACAAGGTTAATTGTGTTCGGCGCAAAGTGATTAATTTTTCTTTGTACTTTTTAGTATAGTTTAATTTTTCTCTGAAGAGCATATAATACTTTTATGGATGAAAAGTAAAGATCTTAACAATTAATAATAAAAACTATTGACTGTGTCAGGTGCCATGCCTTGCACACTTTACTAAATCAAGGCCCAAGAACCTACAATTAAAGGCAGAAGGATATCAAACATGTTTTACATGCCAGATATATGCTAACTGATTCCATATGTTAATCCTGGCATTGGATGCTACTATCAGCCCTATTTTATGGATAAGAACCTGGGACACAGAAGGATTGAGGGACTTTTCCAAAATCACACAGCTGGTGAGTATGTGATGAAGCTGGGATTTGAATCAAGACAGGCTGGCTCCACAAGCAGCACTTGTAACCACACTCCACAGAGATTATTGCATTGAATCCCTGCAACAACCTTGTGAATTAAGTGAATTAAGCAGCCATTATTATCTCTGTACTACAAAGGGAAAAACTGAAACCAGATCACAGGGCTAGCAAGAATGGCCTCAGGTGCTCAGAGCCTGGAATTGCCCTCCCCCTTCCAAACCCTGGATTGAATCACCTCTCCCCTACTATTCTCTTTTCCTCTCTTTGGCTCCCTCTGCTTAGTCAACAAGTATGTTCTCAAGCGCTCCATTTGTTCAGTGCCCCAGCACCTTTGGACCCATCCCATCCTTCCATTTTTCTGCCTTTGTTTTTTTTTTTTTGCATTCCTTTCTCAGCATTAGCCATTCTAGGATTGCCAGTTTTGTTCCAAGTTTGTGAATTCACAAAGATCTTAGTAGGGAGGAAAGTGTGAGGGCTTTTCAATGTTTTGTGGATGTCTTTATTTCCATTCTTGCCACCATTCCTGCCCAAACCAGAAAAAAAACGAAAAATGCAAAAAACAGAGAGGCTGGTCCATCAAGGATGAACAGATAAAATAAATGTGACATATATACACAATGGAATAGTATTTAGCCTTTTAAAAAGAACAATTCTGTCATTTGAGACAAGGTGAATCTACCTGGAGGACACTATGTTAAGTGACACATGGAGGCACAGAACGATAAATACTCACTCATGTGTGGAAGAGAAACGAGAGTAGTGAGTGGAGGGTGGCGGGATGGAGAAATGTCTCTCAAAAGATGCAAGATTTCAGGTAGACAGGAGGAATCAGTTTAAGAGATCTACTATACAACATGTTGACAACATGTGAGCATGTCAGCTCACAAAAATGTGTTGTGTAGTTGAAAACTGCTAAGCAAGATTTTAAGTGTTCACATGACAAATAACAGTATGTCAACTGATAACTATGTTAATTAGCTTGACTTAGCCATTCCACAATGTCTGCATATTTCAAAACATCCTGCCGTATGCCATAAATATTAATATTGTTAATATTACTATAAATTTAAAAGTATACAATTTTTATTATTCGATTTTAAAATTTTAGAAAAATAGACAGGTGGCTGCTGCATAGGGAATGTGACCAACCCAAGTGAGCAAAGAAGAGGCAAGAAGCCAGGCATTGAGGGTCCTAGGCCAGTGGGAGACTGAGGAAGGGGTAGCTACGTACTGACCCCGCATGTGCCCACCTCTGGGAAGAGTTTCCTGGCACCAGCCCCAACACAAGGCTTTTTGGCCCTGTCGGCCTTCCATCCTCGGACGATCATTCTTGCGTAGTGCTCACGTGTGAGTGAACAGCTCTTAGTGAGACGGAGAGTTTATTGAACAAAATGGTTTAAATACGGGCAGATTAAATGGTTGCAAGACTGAAATCTTAAGGAAGCCCCATGTCACTACATCTGCAACCTGGTGTTATGCTTGAAAATCCGCTGCAAATTCAAGCCACAAGGGTAGGCAATTATGTATTAATGTATTTATGCTAAGACATTAGGGAAAAAAGTTAATTTTTTTTTCTTTTTACTGGTTAAACTCAAACAAAAGCACTCAAAGAGATTCCTAGAGAAGGATGTAAAAGAATGAGAAAGGCAGGACGGAAGCAAGGAGATTGTACGGAAGTAGAGGGTGAAAGAGTTTCAGATGAAAATAATTAAGGAATAATTATAAAATAGACACATTTTGAGGCCTTCTGTGTCCACTGGGCTCTGAGTGCTTTACCTCAATAAAACTCATTTAATGTTTACCATAACCCCATGCAGTGGGTGTTGTTATTTTTCCCACTTCACAGACAAAGGAACTACAGTGCAAAGTGGGCCAGCTAGGATGTGGAGGAGCAGGGATTTGGACTCAAGGGTCTGACCTCCAGGCCCATCGTTCTCAGCCACTGTGCTAATTTGAAGAAAGCCTTAGAGAAGAACAGTGGCTCACTGCACATAAATGGAGAGAAGAAAGATTACACTGTTCGGGAATTTGGAAGAATAAGAGCTAGAAAAGTGTATTTAAGAGGCATCCAAATCTGTTTAATCACTTCAAAAGATAAGAACGACTTTTGTGCTAGGGATGAAATACCATCTGGTGTGGGTGCTTCTTCATGAGTTCCTCAAGTGTTTGGCAACCCTTGAGGCTCTGAGTAATATTAGCAACTTAGAACTCCCCATATGACCTATTCGAGCCATCTATGTCGCAGCTGATGACACAGCTTGGCATTATATCCTGTGGTGGCATTTGGTACAACAGTAAAATGTTGGGTTATTGTCATTTATTAAGGTATAGGCCAGCTGGACTTACCTGCTACCCGGAGAATTGAATTTACTGTTCTAAAGTGGACTATCTGGCCCCTTTTGATATTGTTCCAGAAGAGTGAAAGGGACAATTAAAAGAAGCAAGTTCATGGCTGTAATACAAGTGTCCTCAGACCATCAGCCACACAAGTTGAGCTGCAACCTTCACTTACACTTTTTGGTACACAGTGTTCTTGACTGGCTTTAGGTCACATTTCCCCACAGTATTCCTTAGCTTGCACTGGTGACTGTGGGTTTATCACTAAGGGGATACACCAGGCTCAAATACATCCGGGAAAGTAGCAAAAGGGTGGAGCAATATACACCCCAGTCTCATGAGAATGGGACAAAATCTCTCTCACTTCCTTGACCTTACTGTTGCTACTGATGGGCGTAAATAATAATACACAGTATAATCCACATGGAGGGGCTAGAGAAGAATGAAATGTTTTCATTGCTGTTTGCATGTCTCAACCTTGTCTATATCCAGGGGTGTGCTGATAAAAATTGTTTTAAGAAGCCCCAATTTAGAGTGCTTACCAATTTCTATAATGTAAACAGAGCCAATTTCAGCCGTCGTCGTAATATTATTAAACACGACATTGTGAAGAGGAGTGTAGTAGCACATTATTATGCAGTAAATATTCCTACAGCATAAATGCTAAATGCAGATAATCACAAGGACATAGGCAATACAATTCATAACAGAAAAATAATTTTAGTAAGTGATGAGTTTTGAGCATTTGATTATTACTTTATGCAATTTAATTTTTAATAATGGCTATGTTTAACATCTGGCTGTTTTAGAAAAATAGACAGGTGTCTGCTGAAAATGTAACAGTTGGCTCTTATGAACAGGTAGGAGTTGTCTCTAGAATGTCACTGTTCTAATCCTACCCAGCTGCCACACAACACTCCAGGTCCCCAGGCAGTAAGCACCCTGCGTAGTGCTGTGCAATTGGAGAAGGCAGGGCACAACCTACTCAGTGAAACAGAGCGACCCTGTATGTGACGTGCAGACAGGGGCATACCTTGGTTCTTCATTCTAGATCTTTCTTGTCCCCCAATCTCCTTTGGTCTAGGGAGGTAGGCCTGATATAATGAAATATTTGAAATCTCTCTGACCCCTATAATCAATCATTATCATTACTTTCCCTAGAATCAATCATTATCATTACTACCTTTCTTGAGCATCCATTCTATAATCGGAGTTCTTAACAAATTTACTTTTAAATCTCTGAGCTACCCTACATCATAGCTTTAAATGCCCTAGTTTGGAGAAAAGTAAACCCAAGAGCATTTAAGCAATTTGCTTAAGGTCACACAGCTAGAAAAATACCAGAGCCAGGATTCTTCCAGAATCCAGATCTGCCTGGCTCCACAATGGTACTCTCTCCACTGCAACCAAGTTGCCCAGCTTCCTTTCCCTTGGTACACCCAGCCCTTGGCACGTGGAGGTTCTCATGAGCAGAAGACACCCACTCGGACCGTTACAAGGGAAAAGAGCAATGAGGATGCTGCGAGGTGGCCCCACTGGTGGGCAGAGCCTCCCATCTCTGAGGAAGCTGGGATAAAAGGGACAAGAGTAGGGTCACTGACTTTAAAATGTTAACAGGAATCTTTTTTGGTGCCACTTTGGTACAGTAATGGCTACCCTTCTGTCTTTTATTTCACAGTTGTGACAGGGGAGGGACCTTGAAAGGGACTACTTGAAAATACAGAGGAAGAAGTCTGTTTATTCCTAAGGGGATATTCTAACAACTTTTTTTTTTCTGGGAAACTATTCCTTCCCAAACAAAACTACAGTGATGGAAATACCAGGCTTCCCCAGAAGCAAAAACAAGCTGAGACCCAAGCGTTGGAGCATGGAACATACCAGAGAAACAGCAAACAGCGGTCAATGTCAAGGGAGGCTATGTCCAGCCCTCAGGCAGGACTAGAAAACAAGACCAGAAGTCAGGCCAACTCAGGGTCATAAATACCCAAAAACCCTGACCAGTGAATTCATAGATTCTTAGGCATACAGTATCCTGAATATCTAAGAAGTTTAAAATACTTGTTTAGGTGGGACAGCTACACACAGAGCAAGATCACAGAGTAAGACAATTATATACAAAGAGCAAGTACAAGTCAAAATTTTTCCGAGCTGTATGAGAAAATGGAAACAATAGCAATGCAAGGGCTATACCAGGTGCAATAGAGGAACAAACAAACAAAAATAGTAATATAGTTATTCTTTACTGAATAATGAAGCACTCCTAAGTTAATGATTGAAAATAGCTTCATTGTGTGTGTGTGTGTGTTCATGATTCTTCAGCTGGAGCTGGGCTTGGTGAAAACAGCTTGTCTCTGCTCCACAGGTGGCAGCTGGGTCTGCTGGCTCAGCTGGAGGACCCACTTCCACGGCAGCTCGCTCCCCCTGGGGACCAGTTGGTGCTGCTACTGGCTGGGAGCTCAGCTGGGGTTGGTGACCCAGGGCCTTGGGTCTCGGTTCTTACTATCAGCTGGGTTTACTGACTGTCCTGCTGTAACCTCTTAGCATAATATCTACACTAAGCTTTCCCATATTATGATGCCTTTAGGGTAGATTTCCTATATGCAGAGGGTTCCCCCAAAGTGCAAAAATAAATTTTCAGGATTTGTTGAGGCAGAGGTCTGAACCTGGCTCAGCATCACTTCTTCTGCATTCTGCTGGTTAAAGCAAGTCTATAGGGTTATCCCCAATTCAAGGCATGGACTACAGAAGTGTGTGAATATCCCCAGGAGGCGCCATTCCTTGGGGATCATAAGGTACCAGATGACCACAAAGGGTGATCTGCCTCACTCATCTGAGAAATATGATATACTCAACAGTGTAACTACAATGCATATATAGACAGAATAAATAAAACTAGAGTTACTTGAATGCCAAAATATAAATTACAGAAAGGGCAATTCAATAAAATGGCCCTGAGCTTTAGATATTGAACTTTAACAGCCAACATGGGGAAGAGACCGTAGCTTCCCTGTGAGCTCAGAGGCCAGGCTAGGCCACTAGCAACCAGGACCTCGGCCTAAGCCAAGTAGCCATCTGGCCAAAAAATGTGTGCTCTGTTGGGGGTCCTTCATCTTAGAATGCATATTACTAAGTAACCAAATGAACTTCGATATGTGGATTGGCTAATAATTTGGTGGCCCTTCAAAGTGATACTCTTAAAAAGATTGTGGTGATTAAAGTCAGATTTCTGTTAAGTCTAGAGCTTCTCCATTTTTACAAATTGAAGAATCCTTTAGTAGACTGCTGATCTATTTCAGTTCTAGGAGCCCCACAATGGACTAGCTGAGACCAAAGAACTCTGCAAGTCAGACCATTCTGATTAGTACTGGGTTCCTATGCTGATTAGGATAAGCATGCAAACCCACACAGTCCTGGGGTTAAGTGCTACCTCTTGGACCCATAGCCCGCCTGATCTCAGGATCCCATCATCCCTGCTGAATTCAGGAGCACCCATTCATTTGATGCAGCCATTCACACTGTCAGTTCTGTTCTACACAGAAGAGCCAGCACCAAGTTCTTCAAGGATGCCAGGTCTCAACTAAGGAGTGTTGTCTTATACCTCTGTGAAGGAAGTGTCCTCTAAGCCTTTCTGAGTGACAGTGACAGGGTCTTACAAAACAAGTCCACTCCAGTGTTCTAATCTCCCTAGTATGGATTCCCTAGAATATATAATTTTTACTTTTTCTAGTATTTTAAATGTCTCAAGACATTCAAGCATGCCAGATATTTTATCAATTTGATTTAGCTGAATAAGTTTCATCCAGAGCCTACTGACCTGTTCCAGTTGGACTGGTTGCCTTTTCTATCAATAAATACTTATCATTTTGCATTATCTTTCCACCATTATCTTAGGGATTCCTAATATTCCTTTCCTGGGTTGGATCTTCTGTTTTCTGCATTTTGGCTCTAAATTATAGTGGTGCTCATCCTCCCAGAGCTTCCTGAGAAAAGGTGCAAAGGAAGTAAGTGTATCAACAGTCTTCTACTGTCATTTTTTATTAGTAGTTGGGCTGGGTATGGAATTCTAGGTCAGAAAAAATTTTTCCTCCAGAATTTTGAAATAATTGCTCTATAGTCTTCTTGCCTCCAATATTGGTGTTCTGGTTTGGGAAGTCCAAAGCAAATTTTATTATTTATATTTTTTGTTTTTACTCTCTAGCATTTTGTGGCATTTTCTCTTCATCCCCTGGTTTAGGTCTATTTTCATTTATTTTTTATGGCCTTTTAAAATTTATAGATTCATTTATAGCTCCAGGAAATATTTCTGAACTATTTCATTGGTGATATCTCCTGTGGGTTTTTTTTCCTTCTCTTTTTTTAAATGGAATGCCTGTTATTTATGTTTATTTGATGTCCTGAACTCAGGTAATAATTTTCTTATTTTTTCTTTCCTTTTTGTCATCTCTCTCTTTTATTGTTCTACTATATTCTTCAACTTCCTTAACTCTTACATTAATTTTTCATTTCTGATACATTTTAAAAATCTCAGGGTTCTTCATTTGCCTTATTATTTCCTTTCATATACTATCTTGCTCATGTTCCATGTTCACAATATCTTATCTGTCTAAGGAATTGAGTAAATAATTTTTGGTATATTTCTTTTTTTATTTCTTCTCTTTAGCTGTTATCCCCAAGGGTAATTTCCTTATTTTTCTGTGCCTCAGTTTTCTCAACCGTTAAATAGGGATAATAGTCATGCCTATATCCGATATTATTGTAGATTTGCAGTTTAGGGTTAAGTTAGCTAATACAAGACACTTAAAACAATGTTAATATATCATAAATACTCAATAATCTTAGTATATATTTGGCAAAATGTTTACATATTATATCGATTTTTTTGGTGATTTAATGAAAAGCTTGGCTTTTATAGTCTTAGATACTCAAGTAGACTTATACAATAGAATGTTTAATATAGAGAGCACTTAATACCACCTCAAGTCTTCAACACAGGAGCATCTAAAAATGATTTCAAGGCCCAGATATGATGCAAAGATAGGGGCTGGTGGAGGGATGAGCTCCATAGGACTGAGTGCGTGAGCTGCTCGTAGGACACAGTGCTACTCTCGTGTTCCACAACAGAGCAGGCACGAGGAGCTGGAATGTTTCACATCTCTTCTAATCGGAGAGCCCTGGATGACAGTGCTCAGGAAATTATCTCTAACGATGACTCTGACATGGCTCAGATTCAGCTGGAATCACAGTCAAGTAAAACCAAAGCCTTTAACCATGCCAACTGCTGTACAGAAAAAAAAAAAAAAAGGAGGAAAACATCAAAGAGAGACTCAATGCTAGTAAAGGTTCCCAGACCTAACATATTAGAAAATCTTTTCCCTCCTTATCTAAGCAGACCACAGCTCCTCTAGCTCTAGAGTGTCAATTTGGAGACTTTTCCCATCTGAGTCTTTGTAAGCCTTGAAGTCTTCGAAGCTGCCCTTCCTGCAGTGTAGTGAACAGCATAGTGGTGTGGATTTGGCCTGACGCTGGGTCCTGACCGCAATGCACTGGAGGGCCCTTGTCCTTGAGATATTAATGGGGAGCAGATCCCACCTGCAAGCTGTCTCCTCTTTGTTCACTGCTACCTACAAAATGAAGGATCCAGAGGCCGGGGACAGGGGTTGCCCAGAAATAGCTCTGAATTTTTGGTGAGAAGTTTCCAAGCCTAAAAATCATTGGAACACCTTATAGTAATGTTATTTAGATAGTGAGCTTAGGAACAAGAAGCACAATGCTTTGGTGCTAATCACACTTACTAGGGAATGACTCCTACTAGCTTTCTGCCTGAGCAGTTGGTTTTAAAGACTAGGTAATTACTGCAGAGGACAGGCTCAGGGAATCCAGCAACTTTGGGTTAGGACAACCTGTTCTCAAAAGGTTTCCCTTCCATTCTGAATGTGACCTACTGTTTGTATAACACAGTTTTTAGAAAAACTCCAAAATCTATATAGGAGAATCAAAAGGAATAAAAAAATCTAACTGAACAGTTCAAAGCTAAAACAAAATTATATAATTTCAAATTCATTTTCAAGAGAGTAGACATTTAAGAAATTATGAATCAATATCATAGAATAAAAAATTTCTATGATTATGGATAAGCAAATAGTAGAAAACAATGGCTTTTATTTGGTAACAAGGTGATAACTGCCTAATGATACAATAAGATTCTAAGCTTCTATTACTGGAATTTAACCTATTCCATTATTTTTATTTTTCTAAGCTTTTTACCCTATTTAGAAATAATTTTATATATACAGAAAAGTTGCAAAATTTATATCCATATACATAAGTTTGCTTCATCTAGCTGCCCCTAATGTTAAATCTTACATGCCCACTGTGCAATGACAATAATAAATCCGGCAAATTAAGATTGGGTCAGATTTTGCTAGTATTCCACTAACATCCTTTTTCTGTTTCAACACCGAATCCAGGGTCTCATATTGCATTGGGTTGTCATGTTCCCTAACCTCCTCCAATGTGCAACAGTTCCTAACTCTTTCCTTCTCCTTCACGACTTTGACACTTTTGAATAGTGCTGGTCATCTATTTTGTAAATACACCCCAGTTTGGGTTTGTGGTGTTTATTTGTGATTAGATTGAGGTTGTATGTGCACAATTTGGCAGGGATACCCCAGAAATCCCCCCTAGTACTTCACAGCAAGGAGTACACAATGTCAACACATGTTATCACCAGTAGGTGATGTTAACTTCAGTCACTTGGGTAAGATGTCATCTGCCAACTTTTGCCCCTGTAAGCTTACTATTTTTTAATTATGTGTGGGTGGATGTTACTTTAGTACTATTAATTATCTTATCTCTCTTAAACTTTTGCTACTAATTTTAGCATCCATTGCTGGATCTTGCCTATACCAGTTATTACGGCAGTATTTGCCTAGTGGGATGTTCTATTTCCCTCCTTCCTTTGTCATGTATTAATTGGAATTCTTCAGTCAATAAGATGCCAGGCTTTTAAAGTAGGAAGTGTCTGAGTATACTGTGAAGTAGCTGAGTCTAGATTAAAGAGAATGGACTTCAGAGTTTTCAGCTTACTGGGTTATGTATTCAGCATCTCTGTTCTACCACTGTTATCATCATTAACACAAATTAATGCCTGCCTGCTGTAGAATAATTCTTTAGTTTAGACTTATTAAAGCAATAAAGTCAAAGGCTTTCTTTCTTGCTGCTTAGTCTTCTCCCACAAAGAAAGAAAGTGGATGGAAATCTTCCTTCTTTCTAGTTCCTTCTGTTCTGAGCCATGAATACTCCTCCCTCCCTCTCTTCTCTTTCTCTCTCTCTCTTTCTCCCTTCCTCGTGCCCTCCCTCCCTCTCTCCCTCTCTCTCTTTTTCTTTCTTTCTTCTCAGTGTTGTTTCTAAACCATGTCATGACCAGAAGAGTTGGATGTAACTGTGAATGAACAGACTTGGTAACCACCCCCCCCCCCAACCCAGATGCCTGAACAATGATTCTGGGGCTCTTTTCTGATCCTATTTCGTAATTTAAATCACACCAATCCTCAGGATAGCAAGTGATCCTCCACATTTCAGAACTGCTACTTGTACTACTTACACTGTGATACTTGCCTTCACAATGGAGGTAGCATTGACTGTTGACTTTTAACCCCAACTGGAAAAGGAGGTCTGCTGAGTAATGGGATATACTCTGTTTTTCCACAAGCATTTTTTCCTTTCAAAAGTGTGGAAGGAAGATAGGTGTTACTAGTTGCCTGATAATCATCACTAAAATCTTATTATTTGGTGCATTTTTTAGGGTTAGGGAAGGTATAAAAGGGACCACATCAAGACCTACCTGTCCATTCTAGTTTAAAAGTTTTAAATTGGGCTGAATTTCTGTTCTGAATCAATTATTTTTTAGCCTTTTCC
Source organism: Arctocebus calabarensis (assembly GCA_963573935.1). Lineage (NCBI taxonomy): Eukaryota > Metazoa > Chordata > Mammalia > Primates > Lorisidae > Arctocebus > Arctocebus calabarensis. The sequence continues at coordinate 37,566 of CAUYON010062683.1, read as the reverse complement.
ATTTAGTGAAATAATAGAGCTTTTGTAATATACATCCAGAGGAAGGAAAAGAGATCTTCTCCTTGGTCATCCCTATTCAGAAGTTTGTTCAGCTATACTTAATTTATCAGCTGTATTTAACATGCTTTTCAACCATATTATGCTAAAACACATTCAAACAATCTGTCTTGGTCACTACCTAAAATATGCTTTCCTTTCCAAGTCAAACTGATAAAAAGTGAATAAAAAAGCCTTGGTAACTAAACTTTCCATAAACTTTGTTTTGTAGTTAACTGTGCAGACACAGTGGTGAATCGGTGGTTAGTGGTTAGTGGGATCCTACTGTGCTTCTTAGCTGTAGTGTATCACCAACCATATGAACTTCACTGCAAGTAAATTATTACTAATCATTCCTAAAGTACCAAAATCTAAGAGTAGTATGCTTCATAAAATAAATCAAGGTACATTTTAAGATAAACCTTCGTGAACATTATTTGAATTCAAATTCTCATAACTTTCTTGAAAGGGAGAGGAATGGTAGAGTTATAGCTAGAACGCAGAAACTTCTGTAAAACCATTATAGCCTTTGTTATCTCTTTTAATAATGGACAATATAGTATTTGGGAACATCACCCTGTGACCATTATCATCTATGTCTTTTCAGCATTGTAGAGGGGAAATGGACCTTTTATGTCTATAATATGGAATTACAGCATACCTCTGCATTTATTTATAGGAACTTAACTGTATACACTTGGCAATATTTAATCTAACATGGAAGAAGAGTACATCCCAGCCACATAGACATTGAAGTTGGCCATATAATTTGCTTTGGCTTCATGTTAAGCAGGGTACATATAACTTCCCCACCCGTTCTCTTTAAGTTGAGCAATATTACTCGCTTTGACGAATGACGTGTTAGTAGACATGATGCAATAAGAAGCTTGAAATATTTTTGCACACTTGGGATTCCTGCTTGTGCCTCTGTCATTGCCATAAGAAGTGGCTGCATCTTTAGCCTGGGTCCTAGAATAGACATATGTGGAGCAAATATGAGCTTAACCTGTAGCAAGGAGTCAGGCCCTCCTTGAATGGCACTTGAAACAGACAGCACTATTCAGAGAGTCTCACCTCCAGGGACATGCGAGAGATTAAGTGAAAGCTTTTACAAGTCCTTGATTTTGGGTGGAGTTTGCTATCCAGCAGTAGCTGGCTGATTGAGTAATTTCAAATAGAAAAGAAAAGAAGCATCACGTAAAGGTGCTTAGCGAGTGAGCCCCTAGAGTAAGTGTTAGATGGGAGCCTTGAGCCTTAATAGTTTTCAATTCCCACCTGTATCTCTCAAGGTAAGTATCAACCCCCTGGAGCGATTTTAGTGGTTAAAGAGAAATATCTGATTTATTTATTTTTGTTTTTGCTGTGATTGCTTTTGGGGTCTTCTTCGTGAATTCTTTGCCTAGGCTAATATTTATAAGAGTTTTTTCAATGTTTTCTTCTAGAATTCTTATAGTTTCGTGCCTTACTTAGGCTTGTCTTTTATCCATGGTGAGTTAATTTTTGTGAGTGGTGAAAGGTGTTGATTCTGTTTCAGTCTTTTACATGTGGCTATCTAGTTTTCCCAGCACCACTCATTGAATAGAGATTCTTTTCCCCAGTGTATGTTTTTATGTGTTTTGTCAAAAGTCAGATGAGAATATGAGGATAATTTAATCTCCGGGTTCTGTGTTCTGATCCATAGGTCTGTGTCTCTGTTTTCTGATGAAGGACTGATAACCAGAATCTATAAAGAACCCAAGCCAATCAGCATAAAACTACCAAATCGCCCCATTAAAAAAGTGGGCAAAATACATGAACAGAAACTTTTCAAATGGAGATATACTAATGCCCTACAAACTAATGAAAAAATGCTCAACACTTCTAATCATTGGGGAAATGCAAATCAAAACCACACTGGGTGATAACCTAACTTCAGTGTGAATGGCTTGTATTAAAAAGTTCCAAAACAACCGATGTTGTTGTAGATGCTGAGAGAAAGAAGCTCTTATACACTATTGATTGAACTGCAAACTAGTACAAGCTCTGTGGAAAGATGTATGGAGATATCACAAAGAACTTAAAGTAGACTCACCATTAGATTCACCAATCCCACTGCTGGGTACATACCCAAAGGGAAAAGGTCATTTTATAAAAAGCACAATGCGCTCAAATGTTTATAGCAGCACAATTTGCAACTACAAAGAGGTGGGAAAAAACCCAAGTGCCTTTCTAATACATGAATAGGTTAATAAATTGTGGTATATGCATCCCATGGGGTACTACTCAGCCATAAGAAAAACAGGAATCTAGTATCTTTTATGACAACCTGGATGGAACTGGAAACCATGCTGCTAAGTGAAACATCATGAAATGGAAGAACAAAAACATGTGCTACATACCCAATTGGAACTAGTTGATCAATACTTAAGTGCACATACTGAAGTAATCTCAATGAAAAGCATGCTGGAAGAAGAGGGGATGGGTAAATTCACACCTATTGGATGCAACACACACTATCTGGGTGAAGGACCCACTTATAACTTTGACTTAATCTGTACAAAACCAAAATATGTAAACAAAATATGTGTGCTCTACAATATTCTGAAATTAAAACTAAAAATAAAGAAAACTATTTTTCCTACAAATGACTCCCTAAATGCTAATGTGGAGTCACCAAACCACATGCTCTATACTTTATGAATCTCATAATAAAAAAACTTCTAAAACTGATGTTCATTTCCTGTGCAATTTTGATATAAAGCACTGACCTTAGGAAATGACCCCATAAAACCTACAACTCTCCTATCATATATTTAAGAATCATACATGAACACACCTTTGGGAACTAGTAAAGAGCAACTACTAAGAAAAAATATGTTTTCACTTGTTTTTTGAATGGATACCTGTGTACAATTAAGATATTTCAGGACTTCAGAAGACCTTAAAAGAGGAATTTTTGGCAGCTAAGTCTCTGAACAATGACAATATAACTTTAGTGCTCATCATTATTTTGAAAACCACTTAAAATTTATATAACAGATATGACTGAATTTAGCTCTCACTATGTGCATAATAAGTATTGTCCTCATTTAATTTATTTTACAAACAAAGATGCAAAAGTTCAGAAAGCTTGAAGATGTTGTCAAATCACACACCTGAGACTGCTAAAGGAGCCAGAGCCCATGTCTTCTGACTCAACTCCCATGTGCTTTCTTTCATATGAAAATAACTGCAAAATAGCACAGGTTAAAAAGCAAAGGCTCTTCATAGTTTGAAACACCAGATGAATTAAAAGGTTAAAAATAAAAAGCCTGCTTACACTAGAAGTTCTCAGTCAATAGCAGTTCAGACTCTTCCAATGAGAAATGAAAAACATACAGAGTCAGAGGTCCAAAGGCTCAAATAAAAGTTGTGATCTAAACACAAACAAACAAAAAACAGGAGCAATTTCCAAGGAGCCACTTTCCACAGGGCAATTCTCCATTGTATTCTCCATTGCAAGAGGAGCATTGAAAGAGCAAAAATGTTTTCAGTTGTTAATGGTTCTGCATAAAAACTCTAACTCATCTTGCCTCATATAATAATTAAAGATGTTTATACAGTTCTTTATGCCCTTGTGTCTTTTCCTTCCCACATTGGCACAAAATTTGACTCCTCAAGAAAGTTCTCCTTGATTAATCACAACCCCCACCCCAACCCCTGACCAATCTGTTCATTCACACTGGTGTATACAAAATCCTCATGATAGAAAACGTACCTTTCTTTGCATGGTGTACTTCAACTGCCTGCACGTATGCATGTGGATACTATCCCTTCAGTACACCCGCTATCTTTGTGTCATTTTGATACAGGAAAAATGATCAACTGAGTGCTCCGTTGTAGAGGGTAGAGCAGCAAGGGGAGAATGCATGTGATTTATAAAAGGGATGGGTCTCAGAACCAGGAAGATAAAAGCAAACATTTGGGTTGCCTATACTTACAAGAGACCTACAACCAGGTAGTTGATTTTTTTCAGTGTTTTCCTTCCAGACATTCTATTTAAACAATGGCCACAAGCACAGAAAGCGGGATGAAGCCATTCTTCAAACTCTTAGTGGGATATAACATGAACAATGGGGCAGTCAATGAAATCAAAAGACAACTCAATTAAAACAGATAAAAGAAAATGCATTTCTTTTGTCCACTACATAATTAACTTATGAATTTGCTGCGCAGGAAATTGCTGAGGCAAGTAATCTGATAAGATTTTTTTTTTTTTAAAGAAGCATTTGACTGGGCAGTGCCTGTGGCTCAAAGGAGTAGGGCACTGGCCCCATATACCAGAAGTGGTGGGTTCAAACACAACCCTGGCCAAAGACTAAGAATATCTGTTTCTGTACTTAGGGAGATGAGAAAAGTCCCTTATCTTTATTTAGAATGAATCACCATCTGTGGCCAGAAGTTCTTCCTTTGGCTCAGCACAAGGCAATATTAATAAGGTAGGGTTGGGGTGATCATGTTAGAAAGGTCATGGGATGCACAACCCAGAAAGCAACTCCACTGATGAAGACAGGACCCTCTAACCTGCTGTCACATCTTAAACTAGAGCACAAGGGTACAATGAAAATCTGAAAGCCACACTCTTCAGTGACACAAAAGCAAGGTGGAATTTTCTTCTTCAGTCTGACCATTTTTCTTAGATGATTGACAGTGCAATCTGAATACCAGGTGACAGCATTCACAAGTCACTTCATTTTTCTAGCCCTGAACCAAACAAAGCCAAAGGTTTTTGTCACCTAATCATTAGCAACCCGTGGCACATGTTTTGGAATGTCAGGTTTCTGGGCAATTTTCCTTAAGGTTAATTGCATTCTCCTTGTCATGGCATTTGAATTGAGCAAACCATCTTCATTCGACTTCTATTTCTAATGGGAATGGTGACAGGTACACATTTCCAGACATGACATGCGGAGAGGAACCTGCTACAAGCTGCTGGAAACCACCTTGTCCTCATTAGTCACCTCTCTCTTCTGTCCCTACTCAGGTGGCCACACAGATGCCAGAAGTCAGGTGAGTAGAGAAGCTGGTAGTGGCACAGAAAGCAAAGAAACAGAAAACCTCCTCCTCCTGAAATTTAGGCTTCAGGGTGACACTTGGTAAGGTCAGCCATCAGGCTTATGGATGTGTGTGTGTGTGTGTGTTTACTTCATGTTTATCTGCATTATTCCATTTTCCAGCAACTGAATAAAATATGGTTCATGCCCTCAAGGATTCTACAGTCTAACCCAGAGAAAGATTTAGACATGCATCCCTGCCACGTGAGAAAGCACAGCATGAGTGCTGCAGGGGCAGAACTGATTCTTGTGGAGTTTTGAAAGAGAGAGGTGGTGTTCCTGGGACTCAAAAAAGTCCTCATTCATGGAGGACGCAACTGAGCCAGCAGAACACGGATGCATTTGCCAGGAGGCCAAAGGAAAAAGGAACTCTAAGTGGAAAAGGGTATGAACACAGGAATGGAGAAGGAAAAAGGACAAGATGGTTTGGAGAGTGGTCAGTGATCCATGTTGGCTGGAGGCCAGGGCTATCTACAATAGCCATAAGCAGGGAGAGGTCAGTGTGAAGACACAATGGGTTTTGTAATGACACTGTTTGCATTTAAGTTTTCTTCACTATATTCCTTGGGCAAATAATTTCACCACTTGGAACAGACACCCTGATGCTCACATCCCTTCAGGTTATCAGCACTGTTCCAGAAAAGCGACCAATTCCTCATCCCTGCCTAAAGATCAACCCTGGAAGCCTGTGCTTGGCTTGTAGGCAGGGATGGTGACCATGCTAGGGAGTTAGCATTGTAAGAATAACTCTCAACCAAGAAGGGATGGGGCCACAGTGTGGACCTCTGTTCTACAGTGTCAGAGGGTCTATAGCTGCATGAGCCCCAGCTGCCCGTGGGGGGAGTTACTCATTCTCACATTATGAACCTCCTCTTTACTGGGCTTCCTGGACTCTATTCCTCAAGACTCTTTAATCTTTAGTTTCCTCATCTGTCAAATGTAAACAAGAATGCCCACCTGCATAATTCTTATGAGATAAGATAATGGATATGAAGAAAGTAGCATGATGCCTGATATAGTAGGTACGTGCTTAAGAAATATTAGCTATTCAATAAATGTTAGAGACCCTTGAATTTTAGTCTGTTTGAAAGAGTGGAAACTACTAAAAGATTTTAAGTAGCAGAAGCTTTGAGGAGACTACTGTGGGCTTCCTTGGAGGACCCTGGGCTTGAGTGTAGGACCCTGACTCTCTCTGTAATGCCCTGCCTTCACTGCAAAACTCTGGCCCTCACTGTAGGATGAAGCAGCGAAGTCCACTAATGTTTCCAATATCTATTTCTCCATCTGATCCTAGCACATGAAAGTATAACACATTTCTGCCATGAGACTGATTCTGGCCAAGTACTGTGAGTGCAAATTAGTGTGTCAAATCTGGGACAGAACATTTGTCAGTGTGAGATCCTCCTGTCCCTCTGCCCCTTCCAAAAGACATTAACAAAATTCTAACTAGTGAAACTTGAGTCACTAAGTGAAGATGCTGCAGAGAGCAGTCTTCTGTCACCTATGATGACAATGTGACCTAAACCACATTTGTTTTGAGCCACTGAGATTTTGTGGTGGTTTGTCACTGCAGCATAACCTAGCTTACCCTGACTAAGGAAGGTGGGTAGAAGTCAGCAAGATTGAAAGCAGATTAGTTAGGACTCTATTGCAGGTGTTGAGTAAAAACAGAATCTGAAGTAAGGCCTGAAAACTGAAATGTAAGGGAGAGACATGAAAGAGTAACTGCCAAAGGAGAATTAGCAAGTAGAAGAGAAGAGAAAATTAAGTTAGCACCAGAGATTCAACTCAGAAACCTGAAAACAGGATGGTACTATAAAAGAAAATACAAGAGTAGAAGAAAAGCAGATGTCAGGGAGGATGGTTTGGTATGAAACACAAGTTTAAAGAGTCTAATTTATACCATGAAAGGAAGCCTTACTAGTCCCCTTGCCGACAAAGGGCAGGAATTGTAGATGAATAAGGAGATAAGCCACCGAAGGTGATGATGGACTGGTTATAGGACATAAAGCTGGGATGACTTGTTCTCTGGGACTCTGTCTTATAATACAGTGCACTTCCTACCACTCAAAACTGCCCCCATATTGAAGAAATAACACACATCTGGTTCACAGAACCAGAGAGAGTTTGCTCAACAGTTTGGTTAATCAACTATTGTCTAGACAAGTGAATTACGTAACTTGCAAGGGGGCAGGAACAAATATTTGTCATCTTTTCCTTTCTCAGAGTCTGAGAGTGTTTTACCACAAGAAAAATTAGCATTTAGTCTATTCTAAGCTTCACTGTGTCACTGAAAAATACCAATTCTCTCCAAAAATTAGTAAGAGTCCTATAATTTCTCAAATTGTGAACCAACACTTGGGAGCTCAAAACTCTACTTTCAAACTTTAAATCTGAACTATTCAAACAGATTCTTTGCTATTATCAAGTTTTATGAAATTATTTAGTTTTTCTAGCTAAGCACAATTGTGAAATGAAGACTTTCTATCGACCAGAAGACGAGAATAATAATATTCATAACAGATAATATCAAAGTGGACACCCTATCTTTCCCAGCAATATGTTTTTATTCATTTTTTAGTTTTGAAACTGACCATCTTCCTTTTATAACTCCAAAAGTTAAAGCTATTTTACTAATTTTATTGAAAGCGCTAGGAGATGTCAAGAAAATTGGGTAATACAATAAATAGCCTTACCCCATATTCAAGCCCTTTGATCTTTCACAGTCTTCAAAGATCTGCAGACCATTTAACCTGTGCAGTGAATTTTCGTTTATATAAAACTACATTAATAAAGATCTATATTAAGAAATTATACTGAGAAAGCAGTTCATAATGTACCTTTCAGCTTTATAATTAGTTCTACAATCTGTAATCAGATGATTTAAATCTAATATAGTTAAATTACAGACTAAGTAATTTCTATTTCCAACAGGAATCATTATATCTTTGGAATTTTCCAAAGCGTTAATGAGTTTTGGAGAAATTATTATATTTCTTATTCATTTTATTCCCAGAAGTCAGCACAATACCTGGCATATGGTACTTGCTAAATAAACAATTGCTGAATGAATAAATGAATATATAAACTTGAATAAGTGATTGGCAAAATCACACGGATTTGTCCTTGCTCCCACTCAAGACATGAAAGATACTCACTTCCCTGTCTCAGCTTAGAACATGGATCTGTTTCCTTCTGACTTGTTGGATGTTCATTTAGACTAAATGATATTTTTGCCTTTCTCGCTATTAAGTAGAAATATGTCCACCTCTGATCAACATGTGACAAAGACTAATAGTCTGAATGAGAAGACCCAGAGTCTGATTCTGTTAACCTTTCTGAGTTTATTAGTTTATGCAAAAGAGATCTGCATTGAACCTACTGCCAACCAAGCTCTGTGCTAGGCACATCATAGGCATTCTATGACTTAATTCATAAAACTTCAAAAGGTAAACGATTTATGCCCATCTTAACCATTAAAAAAAAAATAAAACTAAGACTCAGAAAGATTAAGCAACTTGATCAAGTTCACAAGTCTAGGAGGTAAGATTGTAAAAATAGGTCTATCTGACTCCAGAATATATTACCTAGGACTAATCATACCAGTAGTTACAGCAATCGCTGTAGACAAGAGTTTTGTAAACTGTGAAGCATCATAAAATATGAGCTACCAGTATTATCATAATTTGTCAATTTCCCATTTTTTTTAATCACTGCCCTCATAAATATCTGTCATCTGAAGCTGACGAATACCAATTAATATATAATTGAGTCCCTTACATTGCCAGAGCTCTGTAGTATGCTCTGGTCAGGCCTGCTGTGTCTAATCCCTTCTTTGTTTATACTGGACATAAATATCCACAAATGAGTCTTCATTTCATAGGTACAAAGTCACTATTCAGGGCTGATGGCCACTCATCACTTTATAACCTGTGTCAAGTGTAATAAGATAGTGCAACTAGCAAAGTATCCTAAACTCAGATATTTAATCAGAGATATAGTTGTCTCATGGCAATATATCCAGTTTGCCATTAGAAATAGCAATCCCTTCATCTGCAAGATGGTCATGGAGAATGCCTACTTCAAAGGGATATAAGTATGTTGAAGTTTCAGAGTGACATGGCTGAGGATCATAGAGGCTTGGCTTCCCATGTCCTGGCAGGGCCCCATCCCAGGCTGGAAGTTCATCATGGCCACCAAGTTCAGCATTTCTTCCTCAAGGAAATGGGCACCTTGGGAAGCCACGTTCACCTTATCTCCCCCAGAGTGATACCTCCTGATGATACACTTTGCTGAGAACCTATTATTTGTGCTTATTAGAGGGAGCTGTAAGATGTAAAAGGTTTGTGTTCCAAAGTGTTCATTTGAGTCCTGTCTCCAATGCTTCCTCTGTAGAGCAACTTCCACCCTGGAAAAGCAGAAAGGAGGTGTGGCTATGAAGAGAAGTCCAGCTCGCCTTGGTTCAGATCCCGGTTCTTTACCTTAACCTCTCTCTAGCTCAGTTTCTTAACTTCTAAATTGATTATGGGGAATACCTACTTTAAAGAGATGCTAAAAGGAAGAAGAGCATTTCTAAATGCTCTTGGTATGTGATTAAGCTACATAAATGTTTAAGCTTCATAGACATCCTCAATCTACTGATCACTATAATTTTTATACATGTGTGTCATCATAGAAGATGCAGGTTTTAGGGGTGACTGGAGGGTTACTCACTGGAAAGGGTTTCACTAACTGAAATTCCACCAAGGAAAAATTAGTTGACAGTTTCTAAATGTTTGGCCGAAACTTGTGTACAGCCTACACTGAAGAGACTACCTAAGTAAACACAAACGTGAACAGGCAGACAGGATATTTATTTTCAACAAATGAAACCAAAATACAACAGCTTTTAAAATTGCTGTGAGTGGAAAAACAAAATCAACCTATGTCACTTCCTAATTGAAGCAGTAGCCTCTATTGCCTCATTTAACTGCACTGATACTAAACTCTGAGGGCTGCTTAGGCTCCTGGGAAGACGTGGAGCCCACTAGGGGTGCACCGTCCACATGCAACCCCAACCCTACCCCAGAGACATGCAGTGCTTAGCATCAGTCAGTTGTGACAGTCTCCAGATGTTTTGATCACCTGATGAAATACAAGTACTGCATGAAAAACAAAGTCGTGTCTATAAAAAATAAGGAGACTTCTCCAGAATAATTCCATAAAGAGGAGTCCCAAAAACAACTGGCTGAAGCTCTAAAAGATGGGGGAAATCTAGAAACATTCTGTCTTTAAATAGTGCCCTGTGGCTGCAGTCTATGCTTAAAGGAGGACCGAGAACTCTAATTACTTTTTAGGAAAAATTATTTTTTACTCTTATTTTTTAGGAAAACAAACAAACAAACAAAAAAAGCTTTTCCCTATATCCAAACATTGTTAAATAGTCTTCCATTTGCTATTTTGTAACCAAAAAACAAAATGTACTAAAATTTATAGGAAAATCATCCCCTTAACTAACTTTTACAATTAACTCACCAATCCAAATTGGACTAGATAAGAGAATTTCTACAATAATATGAAAGTAGTTTTTCTTGATAACAACTGAGTCTTATGTTTGTTTAATTATACAACTATTGTCACTACTTCATGAGCAGACTGGGTTTTCTGGGATATGGATCTGGTCTATAAGGCTTCCTATGTTTATGTATTTTGGATATCCGTAGTCATTTACATCATCAAACGAGAGCATCTTTGGTGATGTTTTTATCTTCTCAAGATTATTTACGGTTGGGGCAAAACCCCCACAACTATCTGAGGCTAACTCCACTGGGCTTTCTCTGATGGCCAGCATGCATTTCATCCATTATGCCAACCCAGTCTTTGTTGGTGCTTGGGAATTGAATCAAGCTATTTTTCAAGGATGAGAATCTCAGCAGTTAAAGAAGATGTTAATAAGGCTAGTGATGAATGAGGAGACATAGGAGGAAGTAAAGAAAAGAAACTGGCAGACCAGCTGTGTGTACAGTCTGAGGCCTCAGGGCTATGAGCAACGGACCAAATTTGGCCCTCCCTCTGTTTTTGTTAATAAAGTTTTATTGTGACATAGTCATGCACATTTATTTACGTACCACCAGTGGTTGCTTTTGCTCTACAATTGCAAAGCTAAACAGTTGCAACAGAGACCTGATGAATCAAGAAAAAAAATTAAAATATTTACTCTCTGGTCTGTTATAAGAAAGTTTGCTAACCTTGGCTTAAAAGAATCAGTTCTATACAAGGCAGTGCTCTATGAGGTATGACTATAACTAGTTTTTTAAAAGTGTTCTGGAAGCTTGCCATAGTGGATTAATTCCTCAAGGTTATCCCCAATAGTGAGAGAGGCAAGCCAAGTGATTAACTAAGCCACTGGCACCATCCTATGACCCAGATTTCCTTTCAACCTCCCCTTAAGAGGAGTCTGTCTTCAGAGTATGCTAAGGAGATCATCCAGATGAGAATTCTGACATTGTACAAAAGCACTCTCTTCCCAGCTATGCTTGACACCCTGCCTTTCTATCTGCAGTCTTTGTGGCTTAGAAGCTGGAGTCTGTCACAGACACTGCAGTTTGGAGCTAACGAGAAGCCAAGAAGGCATCTTTGCCTGTGACTGGGGAGCAGGAACAATCATTTCATAGGTCACTTCTTTCTCTAGGCATGAAGTGTTTCAGCAGCTTAGGCTACTCTAACTGTAGAAGTAAGGACTACATTTGAAGGGAAAGACCAACGTGGTCAATGAAAACAGAAGCTGTGCCACGTATAAGTCTACCCCATTGAGTCAGGGAGGTGATGGGTCTAGCAGGCAACCTGCTGGCCCAACCATAAGAAGACTCTGGTTCACACGCTGATTCTACTGCTAACCAGCTGCATGACTTTAGACAAGGGGCACATCTGCCCCCCAACTACACAGGGTTGGACAGTTACCACAGCCATCCCTTCTAGTTCTAAAATTCTAGGATTCCATGATGCCAGACATAGGATGCTGTGCTGGTACCATCAGTGCCTGGCACATAGCAGGCACTGTTTAAACATGAGTTATCATTGTTGTTTTGTGAAGTCACAAGTCAGCCTTTAAATGTATAAGCAGATGTTTCCCCAACGAACAACAAATGACTTAGAAGCAAGTTCTAAACAGCAGAGCATTACTGGAATCAATGAAGACTGTAACTCCGACTAGCCTTCTTCCCAGCACAAATGAATAAAAATATTTTTTCCCAGTTATTGTTGGTGGCGGTACGTGAATCTAAGATCCAAGCTTTTCCTGAATATCTCCAATTGGAGAAGTGGTCATTCAGTGAAAAAGCTATAGTTGGTACTGTAATGTAGATCTGCCCCCCCCCCCCAAAAAAAATCCCAGTACAGGTGGGGACTGAGAACTGCTTTCAGGATTTGGAGTTTCCAAATATCTCTTATCTGCTTCCCATAATAAATACGATGTATACACCTTTTGTGTGTGTGGAGGGAGGAATGGTTGTCTATCAAGATGGTAGATGGCTTTCAGTCTTAAGTTTCAAAATAAAACTAGTAAATTATGGGTAGAACCAAAAAATGTGAGTATCTATGATAACCTGTCAGGCCTCACCACTTCCAGCTAACTAGAACCTGTAATTTTTGCCTGCAAGTTCTTTCAGAAGACACAGAAACTTGCTCTGCTATCAGCCTGGCAGGCTGGAAGTGTTAGGGAATTACCACCAACACCCCCCACCAGACCTACCCCAGGGACTGACAGAATTAATGTGACTACCCCAACTCCTTTGCCCTTCAGGTGGAATAACTGAACCACCTGCTCTATACCACCTGTTCTAGAGTTTCTTCTATGCTCTAATCATCTACTCTGTAACTTGCATGATAAGAAAACTTTTATTGTCTCCCTGTCTCACTTCTCCCCTTCCCTTTGTTTTGTTTGTACCTTTCAAATAAACCATTTTATTCAAGTCTTTGTCTTAAGTTTTATTTCTGGGGAATCCAAACAAAGATAACGGGCAAGGCTTAGTTAATTTTTCTAAATTTGATTAATAAGCACTTTCAACTCCACTAATCAGTAGAATAGGAAGTACAAGTTATCGTTAACTAAGAAATCAGAGCACAGTCTAAAAAAATATCGAAAGCATAAAAATCAGCAAAAAAAAGGAAAACCTAAACAGCAGTGGGAAAGAGTCCAAGCTTCCTGTGGTTTTTCCCTTTAGGTCAAATTCACGGCAGTTATGTGAGGTCAGTTCAGGTTCTTGGTGACTTTCCAAGAGATGAATTATCTTCCTTTATTTCACATGTGTCCAGAAACCACTGGATTTTTATAACGTTTTTTCCCAGTTAAAATATTTTTATTTGAATACATAGAACACTCAAATAACTTTATCTTATTTAGCAGCTGTAGTGTGTCAAGCATAGCAAATTCATTTTCTGGCCGATTGACAGAAATCTGTACGTTTTGCGCAGTAAACCCATTTTATTGGGGGAAGTGTTAAATCATGTGGAAGGTTCATTTTCTGGCCCGATTTCACCTCACTGGTAAAGATGAATCAGACTCAAACCCCTATCGATCCTCTTCCAAATGTCATGCTCAATTTCCTCCCTATGCCACCTCCACAAAAGACATATGGCTATTACCTGTCAGGCACAAAAGGTACTGAGACTGAGAAAAATAATATGACACATCAGTCTGATTATGATACAATTAGGGCTTTCAGATTCAGCAAAGAGAAACACAGAGTATCCAGTTAAATTTGAACTTCAGCTAAACAATGATTTCGGGGGTATGAGAAAATATATTGATTTGGGGTTTGATCTCCAAATGGGATTGCCACTAGCTCTTTATATTGCTGCTGTGGTATTTTAAATCAGATGGTTCTTTAAATTATGTTGCAAACTGATCTCTGTTTTTATGTTTTCTTTTGTTTTTATTTCTAAGTGGTAAGTCCAAAACACACAACTTTAAATGACTTTATTTTTGTGGGAGTTCTGGTACAGTTAAGAAATAAAAGGGAATCATTGTGTTTTAAATAAATAAATAAATAAAGTCCCTTGTAATATTGGGGCATACCTATGCTAAAATATATATATATATATATATATATATATATATTTTTTTTTTTTTTTTTTTTTTTTTTTTTGAGACAGAATCTTATACTATCACCCTGTGTTTAAGTGCCACTACATAATCATAGCTCACAGCAACCTCAAACTCCTGGGCTCAGGCAATCCCCTGGCCTCAGTCTCCTGAGTAGTTGGGACTCCAGGTGCCCACCACAATGCCCAGTTAGTTTTTCTCTCCGGGTCTCACACTTCCTCAGGCTGGACTCCAACTCATGAGCTCAAGGAATCCTCCCAGCCTGGCCACCTATACTAAACTTATGTGTTTGATCCAAAAATTTTGTTTACAAAAATATTTGTTGTTTATCTGAAATTCAAATTTAACTAGGCACCCCATGTTCCATCAGACAATGCTAGCTGTGAGGTTTAGCTTATCTTTTTATTACATTCATTCATTAAAACTTAATATCCCTGAGCAATATATATTTTTAATTATTGTTTTTATTTTAATTTTGTACAAGCACTTAATATAAGGTCTACCTTCTTAACAGATTTTTGAGAGTAAAATTCAATATTGTTGACTATAGGCATAATGTCGTACAAGAGATCTCCAGAACTTATTCACAGAATTTCTGTTGAGTCCTGGATATCTCTGCAATCATTTCTCAACACCACACAGACAGGAATATGTCCATCTTCTATCCTCTCACCCAAGGGGCCAGAGGATTTCAGCCTACAGGACAAGCTCATCCTCAGAGATCTAAGTTTCTTTTACACTGTAGTTACTCCATGAATTTATAGCAGGCATCCTTAAGCTAGATCAGACCTGATTGTCAGAGAGCTCTGAATGTAAGCCAAACACAAATCAAAACCTTATGGTTATGTCTAAGGAGGAAATCAGAAGAAATAGGACATAGCTACAAAGCAGTAGTATCAAAGGTATCAATTAGGGTCCCAGCAGGAAGAGGAATTAATTAAAAGAAGATTTTAATCAAAAGACTATTTGCAGAGGTGTGAGCAGCTTGAGGGAACTATGAACACTGATGCGTCCAGAGACCAGCGTCAGCAAGATGCTGTTACTCTTAACCCTGGGGCTAAGAGGGCGACTGGAGTGTCGTGGAGCCAGCTGGAGCTGGAAGCCATGGAGGGCTGGGAGCTGTAACCGGAGAGAGACACAGCTGCTGCCAGCGAAGATGTGCCAAGGAGAAAGGAACTGGGGAATAAACCAGATTCTCTCCCCTCCCTGCCTTTGATCTCCCTCCTGTTGGTTGCACCCAAAGAAGCCTGAGGACAAAGGAATGGGTGATAGAATTGGTGAGGCCAGTGCCATAGAGCAGGAAGCAGGAAGCAGGGCAAAGAGCTGAAGGGAACTGAGGAGCAGGACAAAGGCAGCAAACCCACCAGTATGGGGGTGCAGAATAGAAAATGCGAGAACCTCACTCGTCATGGGTAGTTTTGTTGTCATTTGTTTCCTTAGTGCATTTTCCCCATTACTTTATTATACAAATATTCAAACATATAGAAAAGTGAAAGAATTTAGAATAAACGTGCATACACACCACCTGAAATACTACCATTAGTATTTTACTATACTTGCTTTATCACGTATCTCTCCAACAATCTATCCTTCTCTTCAGCCAACAGAAAGTCTTGTTTCATTGACCTTCTTTTTTAATTAAAAAATGAAATTGTATATATTTATCATGTACAACATGATGTTTTAAAATATACAGACATTGTAGAATGGTTAAATCTAGCTAATTAATAAACATGTTACCTCACAGAGTTATTTTTGTGGTGAGGACATTTAACATCTGCTTGCTTCACATTTCTGAAGAATATAATATTTTGTTGTTAATTCTAGTCACCCTGCTATACAATACATCTCTTGACATTATTCCTATCTAACTATAATTAAGTATGTTTAGATGACATCTCTTCTGCCCTGCTACCAGCCTCTGATAACTACCCCTACTCTTTACTTCTGTGAGATCAACTTTTTAAAATTCCTTAGAAAGAGGTCTAATTATCTTCCTGTACCTGGCTTATTTCACTTAACAGAATGCCTTTCAGGTTCATCCATGTTGTCTCAATGACAGAATTTCTTTCTTTTTTATGACTGAATAATATCTCATTGTGGAATATGTACCACAATTTTCTTTACTCATTCCCTTGTTGATGGACACTTAGGTTGATTCCATATTTTGGTTGTACATAATAGTGCTACAATAACAATGAGAGTGTGAATATCTCCTCAAGCCAGATTTCTTTTTCTTTTTTTAAGATATGACATATATACCCAGTAGTGGGATTAGCAGATCATATGGTAGTTCTATTTTTAATATTTTGAGAAATCTCCATACTAATTTCCATAATGGCTATACCAATTTACATTCCCACCAACAATATGTAAGGATTCCTACACATCCTTGCCAACACTTATCTTTTTGATAATAGCTATTCTAGCATGAATGAGGTAAAAGTTCATTGTGGTTTTGACTCGCACTTCTCTAATGATTAGTGATATCGAGCATTTTTTCATATTCTTATTGGTCATTTGTCATATCTTTTTTTTTTTTTTTTTTTTTTTGAGACAGAGCCTCAAGCTATCACCCTGGATAGAGTGCAGTGACATCACAGCTCACAGCAACCTCTGATTCCTGGGCTCAAGCGAGTCTCTTGCCTCAGCCTCCCAAGTAGCTGGGACAACAGGCGCCCGCCACAACGCCCAGCCATTTTTTGGTTGCAGCTGTCATTGTTGTTTGGTGGGCCCGGGCTGGTTTCGAACCCATCAGGTGTACGTGGCTGGAGCCTTAGCCTGTTGAGCCACAGGTGCCGAGCCCCATATCTTCTTTTGAAAAATGTCTATTCAGATCTTTTGCCCATTTTTAAATCTGGATATTTGTTTCTTTCTGTTGAGTTGTTTGAGTTTCTTATACAATAGATTTTGGATATTAACCCCCATCAGATGTATCCTTTGCAAATGTTTTCTCCCATTCCACAGATTGTCTCTTCATTCTGTACAAAAGCCTTTTATTTTGATGAATCTCATTTGTATATTTTTTGCCTTTGTTGCCTATGCTTTTGTAGTCATATGCAAAAATCATTGCCCTGACCAAAGTCATGGAACATTCCATGACCAAAACTAAAGAACATTCCATTCTATATTTTCTTGTAGTGATCCCATAGTTTGGAGTCTTACCTTTAGGTCTTTATTTCCGTTTGAGTTAATTTTTGTATATGGTGAGAGATAAGGTTCTAAACACATCTGCATATGGACATCAAGCTTTCCCAGCACCATTTATGAAGAGTGTCCTCTATCCATTGCATGTTGTGGGCAGCTTGTGTCAAAATCAGTTGGTTTTATTACTTGTATTTATTTCTGGGCTTTCTATTTGGTTCCACTGGTCTATGCATCTGTTTTCTTGCCAGCACCATGCTGTTTGTTTACTACAGCTTTGTGGTATAGATACACCTTTTCTTTTCATCTCTCTCTCCCTTTTTTTTTTTTTTTTGAGACAGAATTGTTGCCACAGGCTAGAGTGCTCTGGTGTTATAGCTCATAGCAATCTCAAACTCCTGGGCTTGAGATCTGCTTGCCTCAGCCTCCCAAGTAACTGGGACTACGGGTGTACACCACCACTCACACACCCAATTTTTCTATTTTCAGTAGAAATGGGGTCTGGCTCTTGCTCAGGCTAGTCTCAAACTCCTGAGCTCAAGTAATCCACCAACCAGGCCTCTGCCTCTCAGAGTGCTAAGATTACAGATGTCATAGTGGGTTATTCTAAGCTGCTAACCCTTATAAATGATAAGTTTGACCATAAAAAAACAAAACAAAAGGCAAAACCCTCTACACTTTAACTCCATTATCCTCCACATTGTGAATTTTTGACGTCACAATTTACATCTTTTTATAACATATTGAATATGCCTTATCAAATGATTATAGCTTTTATTATTTTTAATAATTTTATATTTTCACTTTCATACTACACTTGATCTTACCCAAAAGGCTGAGAAGCAATTAACCTTAATACTAAATATATAAATTGATTTACATATTGCTATTACAGTACTAAAGTATTCTGAATTTAACTGTATTCTTATTCTTACCAGTGAGTTTTATACCTTCATATGTTTTTGTATTACTTATTAACATTCTGAAATCTTTCAGCTTGAAGAATTCCCTTTAGCATATCTTGTAAGACAGTTCTGGTGATGATAAATTTCCTCAGCTTTTGTTTGTGTGGGAAAGTCTTTATCCCTCATTTCTGAAGCACAACTTTTCTATGTACAATACTGTTGGATGGAAGTTTTTTTCCTTCCGAACTTTGAATATATAACCCTACTCTCTCTTTGCCTGTAAAGTTTCTGCTCAGAAATCTGCTGCTAGGCATTTTGGAACTCCCTTATGTTACTTGTTTCTTTTCCCTTGCCAGTTTCAGGATATTCTCCCTTTCTTTGATCTTTGGCAGCTTGATTATAGTATGTCTTTAGGTAGTCTTATCTGGATTTAATCTGATTGGTTATTTTTGATCTTTCTATACCTGGATACTTATATTTTCCCCAAGTTTGGAAAATTTTCTACTGTTATTTCTTTAAATAAACTTTCTATCCCTTTACCTTTCTTCTATTCCCTCTTGAACACCAATGACTTTTACATTTGTTCCTTTGAGGCTATTCTATAAATCTTATAAGATACCTTCATTTTTGTTCATTATATTTTCTTCTCTAATTGTACACTTTATTTATTTTTTTCTGGTTGTAGCCATCATTGTTGTTTGGCAGGCCTGGGCCAAACCTGCCAGCTCAGGTGTATGTGGCTGGTGCTTTAGCTGCTTGAGCCACAGGCGCCAAGCCTAATTGTACACTTTAAGATGACATTTCAATTCATAGATTGTTTCTTCTTCTTAATTAATTTTGCTGATGATACTCTTTATGGCATTTTTCATTTTGTTCAAAGTATTTGTTAGCACCAGGATTTTTACATTTGGTGTTTTGTTTTTGTTTTTGTTTTTGTTCTTTCATTTCTAAAGTGTCTCATTCTGGTCACTTGTATTTTTCTTCATTTTTGTTGAATTTTTTCTTGGTATGTTTAAAAAGGATTTGAGCTGCATTAAAACAACTAATTTGAATTCTTTGTCAGAAGTTCATACATATTTACCTCTTTGAGGTACAGTCTCTGGCACCTTATTTTCTCCATCTGATGATGTCATGTTTCTCTTCTCTGACTGTTTTCAATCCTCACAGCTGTATGTCAATGTCTGTACATTAAAGAAGTAGGTACGTCAGTGTTCACAGTCTGGCTTTACATGTGAATGTCCTTCAACAGGGAGCCTGTCTAGAGATTCTGGGCAGGTCCTCTGCTAAGATCTCTAAGCCCATGACTGCTGAGACATTGCAAGGCTAGAGGGCCCTTTTAACTGCTACAGCAACAAGCTTGAGTCCCATCCCTGCCAAAACTGGTAGAGCACTGGGTTGGAATCTCATGGCTTCTGAGGCTGATGCAGTGCTGAGGTACACTCAAAGACCATGGCAGCCAGGCTCATAAAAGATTGGGGCAAAACTGAAGCCTAAGTCCTTCTTGTCACTGTGGATTATTTGGAGTCCATGGCTCTCAAATTGACTAGCAGTGACACAGACTTGAGTCCATTTTGCAATGGCTATGAGTTCCCAACCATCTGGTGCCAAAGAAGACCTAGAGGCTCATTCCATGGGTATCAGCCTGAGGACAGAGGCCATGGGGGTCTACCCAATGCTGGGTTTTATTGTGGTAGGCCTGTATTGGGGTACAAAGCAATACGATACTTACTTCCTTCTCTTTCCCCCAAGTTGACAGTATCTCTTTCCACAGTGTGCTGTTTGAGGTTGGGGAAGAGGTGACAAGGATGATGTAAAATATCCCTCCTACCCTCTTTGAGTTTTTTTTTTTATTATTATACGATAACTAGGTACAATGATCTCTCACCTAGTTTCTTACAGAGGTATTTTCATGCATGAATACTGGTTCAAATGATGTTTATGCAGGGAAATAATCACTGGAGAGTCATATTCCATTGTCTTACTCTGCCCTCCTCTCTTACATTTTCTTGATCTCCAGAATAAACTTCCCCCTAATACTTCATAATAATATAATTTGCTCAGTTCATTATTAATTGCCACTTTACTTGCTCAGTTCATTATTAATTGCCACTTTACTTACTAATGCAGTTTACTTTTAAGGTATACACACACACACACACACAGAGATGCACACATCTCAAGAGCCAGCTGATAAATGTTTCGATCAATTGGTTGCTTTCAATAGCACTGCCCAGGAGCATTCATTTTATCAGACATGTCGGTCCTTAAAGAAGCAAAGACTGAAAAATCCTTTGCAAACACTCTAGCTTTTGGCTGCTTTGCTTTCAAGGGATTATATAATTGATCTAAGCTAGCCAGGGTCAGCACAATAAAATTGAAGAAGAATGATGAAGAACTGGAGTACTGTTTTACTTATGACCTCACAGTTAGATCTCATTAAGGCAGATAAACTAGCTTTATCCCTTCTCCCGCGACTTGACCTTTTCAATCATACCTCTGATGCCAATCCAACACATGTCTCATTTTCTTTTGGTGTTAAAGACAGTTAGGGGAAAAAGGGATATTGAATATTGGACTACTTTAACCTCTTCTTGTCCACTGTCTTTTGATGTTTGAGCAAATGGTGTTGCCTTTGCCTCTTAACCTTCAAAGACATGATAAAAAGCAAGTCTGAGGCAGCTCCATGTGTTACCTCAAACCCTACCTGTTCTCTAAATGTTGAAAATGACATATTTCCACAGCATGGGCTCCATCAGAGTCTCCTTAAAACTTCACAATACCAACAGCCTTTGGCAGCATGAAGGTGGGATTTAAATTACATACTGCTACAGACTGACTCCCTGAGGCATTCCTTCTCTAAATCATACTGTACTGCAGGTCTTCAAATATCAGCATAGGTTGAGCAAAAATACTGGCACATGGAAGTGACACCTTTCCTGTTTGAAATTAATTTGGGAGCTAAGTATAGGATCAAATTAATCACACAACGTGAAAACATATTTGCTCAAAAGGAAGCCATCATTTTCCATTCACAGCTGTCTGTGAAGGGTCAGCTACATGGAGGATACTCCATTAGGCAGTGGTGGGCATACTAAGACATCATGTTGCTTTTCTTGACAGAGTTACAAATCTAGTAGAAGGCATGAGTCAGGTGCAGAGATAACATAATATAGGGAAGAGAGCCAGGTGCAAAGATAACATAAGACAGGGAAAAGTGAGGGGTGGCTTCAAGGAGTGTATACAAAGACTTCATAGGAGACAACTGAGCCATGCTTTGAAGACTCATTGCATTTCCTTGGGCAGAGATGAAGGAAGGATATTCCAAGGGATCAGATCAACATGCAGACAACATTCAGCATTGGAAAGTGAAGAGAGGTCTGTGGAATAGCAAATAATCTAGCTTTGGCTGGAACATAGGTATGTATTCAGTGCGAAGACAAGAAAGTAAGTTAGAGTTATATTATGACAGACCTCACATGATCAATTTAGAGTTTAGAAGGTAGTAGTAGGCCAGAAAAGACTATTAAACATAAGAGTGCCAGGATTAGAGCTGCATTTAGGAAGATTATTCTGGCAGAAAGTACAACTGAGTCAAACAAAATGGGGAAAGAAAGGACATCACAGAAATAGCATCTTTTACATTTATTCTCTTAATATTACAGTAGAAAAGCTGCTAAGGAACAATTTGATATTCCTACTGCAATTAACCTCTTTTGGTGTAGGAAGCCATATAACTTACACCTGAAAATACCTATTACTACTGCAGCAGTTTGGTCTTCTTGATTTTGTACAAAGCCTAAAACAAATGTTGTGGGCCATTTTTATTAAACTAGAAGTTGACTCTAAGTCTTTCATCAATAACATGAACTTTATGGCTAATGTAGACACCAAAAGTCATCATTTGGGGAAATAAACTCCAAGAATCTATAATATAAAATTAAGGTAATGAAATTCTTTTCATTCCTATTTTCATGGGTACTTAAGATCAATTAAGTATTTGTGTCAGTGTTATCAATATATAAGGTCATATCAAATGTGAAAAAGCTAACATCTCTCCAACTATGTAAAACTCTATAAAACATTATGAAACTGGCTCAGCACCTGTGGCTCAGTGAGCTAAGGTGCCAGCCACGTACACCTGAGCTGGCGGGTTCAAATCCAGCCCAGGCCCACCAAACAACAATGACAGCTGCAACCAAAAAATGGCCGGGTGTTGTGGTGGGTGCCTGTAGTCCCAGCTACTTGGGAGGCGGAGGCAGAAGACTCGCTTGGGCCCAGAAACTGGAGGTTGCTGTGAGCTGTGATGCCACGGCACTCTCTCCAGGGTGACAGCTTGAGGCTCTGTCTCAATAAAAAAATTATAAAACTAATTAATATATACTAACTTTGGCATGTCCATTATGTACCAAATATTTAGAAATTCATAGGTATATCTCCAGTCATCATATATCTCATTTATCACGTAAAACTCTTGTGGTAGGTAATTAATCTTAAATTTCAGATGAGAAACATAAAGCATAAAGAGACAAGTACTCTACCTGAGATCAGACAGCAATAAAATTTAAAGCTAGAATTCAAACCCAGTTCTATGTGATTACAGTCTTTTTATAATTCCTCCAAGCTAAAGGGATATGTGTTATGTGTGCAGGTTATAGCTAAGCATATGAATTACTTTAAAACACCTATCAAGGAATGTGTCTTTTTTTCAGCATAGTGTTTTATCTAACTATACCAACCCAGGTCTGGGTGATTGCAGTCTTTTTATAATTCCTCTAAGCTGAAGGGATGCATATTATGTGTGTAGGTTGTACCTAACCTATCAATGACTTTAAATACATCTATCAATGAATCCATCTTTTTTTCAATATAATGGTTTACCAATTTGTAATTCCCAGAACATCAAAGAAATGTTTGAGAAACTAACAGAAAGCCTTGAGACTGGAATGATAGAACTTTGAAATATGCCACATTGACGGTCTAGCGAGTATTATTTACTACTAAAGAGAATGGTTGAATAGTGAAAGAGGGATAGAAAGTGTCAAAGCTACGCTGAGTCATCTGGGTGATCCCTGAAACCCGAAAAGTTTCTTCCATTGGAAACACTTGAAGAATTCTGGGGCTATCCTACAGCTGCTACAACTGCTTTTCAGTTACAAACAGCTCCAAACTCATCAAGTATTTTGCAAAAGTAACCACTTTCCCAGCATATCAACCAGCCAGGAACATAACTGGAAGAAGGCCCAGGTCACCTTACAAAGTCCCATGACATGCATGGAGCCTTTCTTTTTTTTTTTTTTTTTTTTTTTTTTTTTGCAGGTTTTGGCCAGGGCTTGGTTTAAACCTGCCACCTCCGGCATATGGGGCTGGCGCCTTACTCACTGAGCCACAGGCACCGCCCGCATGGAGCCTTTCTAAGTGAAGCCTGGATGAGGCAGATGTCTTGTTGGCCAGGTCCCTCCTGGTTGCAGAGCTCGACTCAGGTATATTGCGATGATCACACTCTTACCCATTTGCTGCAGAAACACTGTGGGGTGAGTGGGAAGCAACAAGGACTCGGGGTTGGACAATCTACAGTCATGTCCTGGGTATGCCTGTTTCCTCTTTGCTTAGTCATCCTACCAGACTTCTTTGTGGGGCAAGGATTATGAAAATCAAATGAAATCATTTCTATGAAAGTTCTTTGAAAAGTGTAGCAGCTCCAAAAAATGTATCCATTTATTTTCATTGGGATCAGTCTACATCATCTTCATCCTCATCAAAGCAGGCTGTGTTGTCTAAAAAACCATGATTTTTATATTTTAAGGAGCATCTCTCACTGAATAAATTACTCTACCATGAATAGTTCTTTTTTGTTGTTGTGGGATACAAACAGAAGGAGCTTCTAGGAAACTGCAGGACTGAAAAAAACAGTAGAATTCTAGTTGATGTGCCTTAGAAATTGACTCCATATCATCCACTGTGTAGTTGTGTTACTTTTAAAAAGTAAGTTTTCCTGCTTTTTATAAAATATAGGAAATATATAGTAACATAGCCTATATTCACTTAGCTACATACATATTTTGGGACCCTACTTCAACCTGACTAAAATCAATCTGACTGCTTAATTTTTAGGTTCTTTTATTAAATTGTCGTGGCCTCCAACAAGTAAAGATAGATAGTAACCGGGTTGTACACAACAATGAAAGCAAATTCTAGGCTAAATTCTACCGCATATACAAATATCCATGGGCAAGAGGACATAAAAATTACCATATAACTGGCTCTTATAAATTTGGTGATATTCTTTGTCCTTTTAGGAACTCCAAAGCACTGTCTCAGAGACAATCTACCACATCTGGTTCATTTTCTTCCTGTGCATACAACTGAACTGCATTTCCCAGAACCCTTCCAGACAGATTGTGGCCATGTGATCCTGTTCTGATCTGGCACATAAAATCTCTCACACAATCCTTCTTCCTCTTCACCTCCCACCTTAGAGGTCCATTTTGAAGGTGGCAGTATTACAAGATGAAGTATCTACAAATGGTGACTCTGAGTCAGACAGAATGACTAAGCAGGTCTTCAAGTCATCATTTGGAAGACAGTAGCCCAGGAAGGCCACCCAACTAGGAACATCCACTTTAGACTTAGAATAAATGAAAAGTAAATTTTGTGTCAAGCCACCAAGATTTGGAGTTCTTTGTTGCAGCAGGTAATATTAATTACTCTGATTAGTACAAATACCTGCGTGTATCTGCTGAGAGAGCTACATCCATATCCTAATGGCAAGATCAGCAAACCATGAGGCGTGGGGGTGGCAAGTTCTACCATTTCCAGAGGGAACATGAACAATCTTTCTTTTTTTTTTTTTTTTTTCACTTTCTCACCCTGCCATGGCGCCACAGCTCACAGCAACCTCCAGCTCTTGGGCTTAGGCGATTCTCTTGCCTCAGCCTCCCGAGTAGCTGGGGCTACAGGTGCCCACCACAATGCTCGGCTATTTTTTTGTTGTTGTAGTTTGGCCAGGGCCGGGTTTTGAACCCGCCATCCTCAGTATATGGGTCGGGTGCCCTACTCACTGAGCCATAGGCACCGCCCTGAACAATCTTTCTAACTAATCATATATTTCATGTACACAATGAACACATTGTATCTAACATAATTAATGCTAATTAACAAACCCTCTAGTGAGAATATTTGATAACATCATTCTAAGTATCATCACAATCACTTTGAACTTCATAATAAAGGTCTTTACATGATAATTAACCAACCCTGGAGTGTGGATTCTTGCCAAGGGCAGAAGTGAGGTTCCAAATATTTACCACTGGTATGGCACAATGATCAAGAGATGAAAACAGATGTAAACTCTTATGCCAGAGAAGTGCCTTCTAGCCTGAATTACTTCAAGTGTCAACTAATTTCCCCTAGGGTAGGAATTAAAGTAATTCATACAGTCACTGTTTATATTAAAGTATTTTAAAAATAAATCACAGACAATATAACAGGTGCCTAATTCAGAGCCATCACCCATTTTATTTATTTCTCTGCTCACTCCAAGAATTACAAGCAAAGAATCATGGGATCTATTCCTACGTGTAAGATTAGATCAATAAAATTAGCCATCTGTCCATGGTAGGCTTTAAACTCAGGTTGCATTTAAGTATTATGTTTCTAACTGCCCAGATGTTACAGAAAAGTGCTGCTGATACAACTCCTTTTGCACAACGTAAACTATTAAATGGCTAATATAAACTTATTGCACCAAGAAAAATAAATAGCATCAACATTGCATTAAATCTAATTCGGGATTTTGGGTGCCCTGTCAGCAAACACAAGTGTTAAAATTTAAATTGATCAGGACTTGCAGAGTCAGACAAGAAAGAATTATCAAGTGTTTTCAGGGGAATAGAGAAAGGGGATACTGGAAATGAGATCAAAGCATGAAAAGCCACATCCTTCCTTGGTTTGTCTGGTTGGTTAAAGTAATGGCAATTCCTATGACTGCTGTTGGATAATAATATCCTATCCTTATGTACCGTTTCAACTCCTTCAAATAAAGCTTGCTTTATTTTCTCTGATTCTTAAAATAAGCTGGCAGGATATCTTGAGTTAGTGGGGCTTCCTGCAGTTCAGGAAACATTAATAGGAAGTGAACTGCGTGGACATGGTCAATCTTTCGATGTCCCTAGAAGTGGCTCTGTAATTACTCCAATCAACTGATCAATGAGCAAACCCTGAATCATTTCTTGACTCACTAACTTTCACTAACTGAAGTGAAGACTTTCACTGACTCCCAGGAACACATCCATCCACATATTTCTTTTTTAGGAACACATGTTACCCTCCACTAGATCGTACAAAACTTCCCTCAAGGCAATTGCCAGGCAAAATTCGCTTCATTTTCCAAATCAAAATTCAAAGCATGAAGCTGACCTTTGAGTCTTTCTGATTGCAAATTAATTTATTTGAAAAAGCTTACAACTCAGTACAAATTAAAACACATGCAATCATACATTAACATGTATGGAAAAAAATAAAATACATGAAATCATACCTGTCTACATTTATTACTTCTAATCCCTGGAAATACAGATGATCTTTCATAGTTCCCTTCCTTTTTAGATTTAACCATTCCAGTTTCTTAAATATTACCTTCAAACTTCAGTCTTCTAATCCTTTTTAGTGCCTAGAACATGCATTACACCAATGAATCTTCTCAGCAAAGTACATGGTAGGTTCTTCCCTGATCATCTTCTTTTTTTTCTTTTCTTTTTTTTTTTTTTTTTTTTTTGTAGTTTTTGGCTGGAGCTGGGTTTGAACCTGCAACCTCTGGCATTTGGGGCCGGTGCCCTACTCCTTTGAGCCACAGACACCACCCGAATGATCTTCTTAATATAGATGGGGAAACTGAAGTTTCCATCCAGGGTTTAAATAACTTGACTAATGTTACCAAGTAATAAACAAATAAAAAAGTGTCATAACTTGAATGTAAATTTGTGGAATAATGAAGTGTGTGCTTTCACCACAGCCTTCCTGCTCAACCAGAAGAAACCAGGCATAGAGGCTGAAAGAACAAGCGAGGGTTGGAGTGGGGATGGGAGCAGTGGGGAGAGGGGCTGGTTATATAAAGGGGGTGGTATAAGGTGGCTTTTGTTGACACCACTGCAGGGTTTCCCTCCTTTGTGCAGCCAACTGAGAACCTATGCACAGGGCTGTTCTGGTTAAACTGCAGACTCCCAGAGTAACATGTTGCTGCTAGCAGTCACATCACGGTGTGGGTGAGAGAAGTGGAGACTGCTGGTGTAGCACAGAGTATCTGGGGTGGAGATACCAAAGAAACACAGGCAATGGAGAGCCCAAAGTGTGAACCCTGAACCACCTGTATCAAAACACCTGACGTTCTTATTTTTAATCAGCCTGGTTTGCCCTCCGAAAATTCACATCCACATAGGAAGTTCAGAAATCACTTGGCTGGTCAGAGACCTGAAAACTGCTGAGGTCCAAGAACTGATCAGAGACAGCTCTAGAAAGTGTGCCCTCTCCTAGCGGAAATTTGATTTGACTCACCTGAGTCATTCCCCACCTTGAGATGAGGGGGTTCTGTAAAAAGCAAAAATCTCCTAGCTCGTTGCAGGAGGCTGCAGCCACACTCCGGGGTCCTTCCTCAAAAGGAATGAATACAATCAATAGAACCAAAGATGGGCTTGAGGTGTTTCCCTTACAAACTGCCAGGGTAGACTCAACCTATTGCCTCACCTTTCCCCCTTTTTCTACACCTGAAATGGCAGGTGCATGTCCAATAGGTGCAGTTTGACATGTAGTAACAAACCACAGGGGTCTTGACCAGCTCAAGAGATTTTCTGCTGCAATCATGACCTCACATCATTCATTCACTTGGGAAAAACTAGTCCTGCTTACCCAGTAGGAAGAGGCAGGAAAATACAAGGTATCCACAGGATAACCCTCTGGAAACTGAGGTTCCACCTCAGCCTTAGATGCTTGAGTCCCTGTCTTCCAGAAATCTAGCTGTAATTGCTGGACTACTCTTGGGCTGTAGTACGCCCTGAACAGATGGACAACTATTCCCAAAAGAATTCTAAGGTTATTAAAGCCCTGGCCTCTGAGTAAGAAAACAAAACCAAAAACACCACTCAGCTCCTTTCTGGCCAAGCCACTCTTCCCTGAGAAAGAATTCTGAGAAATAAGTCTTGGCTAGGTTCAACTACATTTACCTCTGACTATGACTTTTCTGTCCCTTTCCCTAACAGAGAATCAAAAGAAAGAAAGAAAGATAGAGAAAAAGAAAGAGATGGAAAAGATAAAGAAGGAGTCAGAGAGAGAGGCACTTGTTTGTAGGCATTAGATATGATATAGAAACCAACAAGAGAGAAGGAACGGGGATGCAAAGAAGAGTCAGAGAAACATTTCTGTCATGGTGTCTGAATTCCTGTGGCCTTTGTGAGCTCTAGTTTTCTCCCAAGAAGCAAGACAACCTGAATCAACCCTGTAAGGAAGAATGGCTGGCTAGGGTGGCGTCTGTGGCTCAAAGGAGTAGGGTGCTGGTCCCATATGTCAGAGGTGGCAGGTTCAAACCCAGTCCCAGTCAAAAACTGCAAAAAAAAAGAATAGCTGGCTAGAAAGGCAATGGGGAAGGGAATCAGAAAGAGATAACCCCCTAAATAACATGCTTTGGGAAGAGGACCTGGGCAAGATCTACAAGTGAGCAAGTAGCCTGTCTCTTGTGAATTGTAGGTTGCTCATGGTGGCATTGGGGAAGCAGACCAAGGTGACCCCTGACCCCTAAGCTTTCAGCTTTATACTAGCAGCAGCAGAAATCACCTAGAGGTAAATGCATCTCTACCAGCTACCAACAAGGTGCATTGCCAATAAGCTAACTCTTCTCTTCTAGAATTTTGATTTTGCTTTCTGAGTTTCCCTAGATCTTCATTTTAGTTCAGTTACATGGGTAGAGAAATAATGAAGAAGCTGAAAGGAAAAGATTAGATACGTGTATTTTACTAAGAATGACTGTGGACTCCCAGATCCTCCGGGGGAAAAAATTCAACTCTGAACCTTAACTTGACCTCCCAGTGACCCTGGGACCACAGGCAAACTGGACAGACAGGAGGAAAGGCAGGACTCACATGTGATTCTACTTGTATTCACAGCATGAAAATATGAGCAGGACTTAACGGTGCCTGCTGGTGTGGCTCTGGGGCTACTGATGACAGCCTTCTAAGCCAGATCCCACTTTGCCCTTGAGACACCACCACCTGTTGCCACCAAGCATAAGATTTCTTATAAAACAAAGCCCCCAAAATAAACCTTAACTTATACCTCACATCTCCTACAAAATTTGACTCAAAATCCATTATAGACCTAAATGTAAAACCTAAAAAGCTTCTAGAATAGGCTCAGCGCCTATGGCTCAAGTGGCTAAGGTGCCACCCACATACACCTGAGCTGGTGGGTTTGAATCCAGCCAGGCCCACCAAACAATAATGACAGCTAGCTGCAACCAAAACACAGCCAGGTATTGTGGCAGGCGCCTATAGTCCCAGCTACTTGAGAGGTGGAGGCAAGTGAATCGCTTGAGCCCAGGAGTTGGAGGTTGCTGTGAGCTGTGATGCTATGGCACTCTTATAGGGTGCAGGGTGACAGCTTGAGGCTGTCTCAAAAAAAAAAAAAAGCTTCTAGAATAAAACATAGGGGAACATCTTTGTAAACATGACATAAGCTTTAAAAAAAGAAAAGTGAAACAAAAGCCATTAAAAAAATGATAAATAGCACTTTCTGAAATTTAAATCAACTTTTTGAAAGACATCATTAAAAAAAAAAAAAAAGATAAGCCACATGCTGGAATCTGATACTTACAAAACACATATTTGATAAAGGACTCACATCCAAAATATATAAAGAACACTCAAAACTCAATAATAAAAAAATGCATCCCAATTTGTTACAAATCATCAAAAGATTTAAAGAGTCACTTCACTAAAGAAGAGATGCAGATGGCAAATAAATACATGAAAAAATGTTCAATATAAATAGTCATTAAGGAAATTCAAATTAAAGCTGGGAAAAGACATTATTGTGCACCTGTTAGAATAGCTAAAACAAACAAAAAAACAGCTGGGCCAAGTGCTATAGAGTATTAAGAGCCACCAGAAAGGTCGTTGTTACTGGTAGGAGCATAATATGGTACAGCCACTCTGGAAAACAGTTTGGTGATTTCTTCTGAAGGTCAACGTACACCTGATCTCACTTCTAATTACCAAGAGAAATGAAAATATATATTCGCCCAAAGACTTGTATATGAATATACGTAGCAACTTTGTAACGGCCCAAAACTGAAAACAACGGAAAGGTCTGCTACAAGCCAACAGTTAAAGAAACTGTGGCAATCTATGATCTGTAGTGAAACACTACTTAGCAGTGATATAGGAAGAAACTACTGATGTATGCAAAAACCAGGAAGGATCTTAAAAGCATTCTGCTCAGTGAAAGAAGGAAGACACAAAACACAGCATTCTGGAAGAAACAAAACCAGAGAAGAGAAAAGAGATCAGTGATTACCTGGTACTGGGAAGCGGGTAGATTTTCTACAAAGGGACACAGGGAATATTTTAGGGTAATGAAAATGTTCTGTGCTGTGTATTTTGATTATGGCGTTAATTCCATTATTGTATATGTTTGTTAGAAATCATCAAGCTGTATCCCTGAAAAGGATGCACCTTATTGTATGTAAATTATACCCCAATAAATCTGACTGAGAAAATGACAATAAGTGCAAGAGTTACCAGTCTGCCTGTGGGAATATAAGGGCTTGTTGCACACTGGTTTCCCAGACATGTGTGTTTCCCATGCCCTTCTTCCCATCCATAGCAGAAATGCAGCCCTCCGTGGTCTGGCGCGGTGGTTCACACCTATAATCCCAGCACTCTGGGAGGCCGAGGCAGGTGAATTGCCTGAGCTCACAGGTTCAAGACCAGCCTGAGCAAAAGCGAGACCTCTTCTTTTAAAAATAGCCAGGTGTCGTGGCGGGTGCCTGTAGTCCCAGCTACTCCGAAGGCTGAGATAAGAGAATCACCTGAGCCCGAGAGTTTGAGGTTGCTGTGAGCTGTGATGCCACGGCACTCTACCAAGGGCAACAAAGTGAGACTGTATCCCGGGGGGAAAAAAAAAAAGAAAGAAAGAAAGAAATGCAGCCGTCTCACTTCTTTTCCTGGTAAACACAAGGAAAGAAGAAGCGCTGGGCTGGAGACCACTCGGGAGGGTAGGAGGTCTGGGTACCACAGGCCGAAGCTCAGCTTCTGATGTTAGTCAATCACTCTCAGCCCAAATGCAAAATGAGGGTTCTTACTTCCTTCTGATAAATATATTTCCACACCCTGACAGCCTTGGGAAATGACAGGGCCCTGTGCTGTTCTCATACTCAGAGGCCCCCTTTCCTACCTTCAGGTACTGTACTGAACCTCCTGACCCTCACAAGCCCCAAGAGCTCAACAAGAGAAGCAAGTGGTTCATCATCACCCCACTAGACTACATCCCTTTCTTATAAAGGAGGTCAATAGATAGTAGCTTCCCAAACTCCATGTTAGTATTACACACTCTTTTCTTTGGAGGACTGGGCAAATCCCACGTATAAATGTTTATGAACGGCTCCCCACACAAAACAGCAGTGATGACAGCATCTGCTTGGCCTCCAGGGCTCTGTCTCATGGGAGCCCCTCATCTTTAGCCTTAAGCAGGACACCCTACTAAACTGGCTACATACCTCTGCAAACTGGGCAGCTGTGGGCTCTGTCTCCAGTCCTGAATACCAGAGCCTAAATTCCCATCTCATCGCTTACTAGTTGTGTAACTTGGGGTGAGATAGTTAATATCGCTAAGCCACACTTTCCCCTTTAGCAAAACAGGGATAATAACAGCACCCATGTCAACCCAGAGCAGTTGGGTTGATTAAATAAGCACATGTCAAATTCCTACAATACTGTAGCAAGCACATAGTTATTATGATTTAATTTTACTTAATTTGAAAACTATCATTTCTTGTGAGTCTTAGAAAATGCAGAGATTTCTTTATTAATTGTTCAATTCCAGAAGAAGAGCAGCTTAGTGTAGAGAGAATGGTTGCTTGTGTTAGATCCAAATTGGACTCATATTTATAGTTGTTATTTGTTTGTTTTTTTTTCCACCAGAAGTATTTCTAATTCAGAAGGGAATTTTCAGGTTAATTTTGTATGAAATACTTCTCTAACAAATCTGTACTTATCAAAAGTAGACTTAGGAGTATGAGAAGATAGGAATGGTTATTCAAGTAAAACAAAACTGCTCTAATATGCCTGCATGGTGGCCATGCGTCTTTAAAGTACTATACATGAACTAATTTCTACTGAGGTACAAAGAAATTCCCACATGGATGCTAGTAGCATTTGCAGGTGTCTGGGGAAGATTATAAATTAGCTGGTTGCTGTTCACATCAGAACCAAGCAGGGCACATTTAGTTTTTAATCTGGACCAATTTTACGGATCAAAACCTAGGCTTTCCAAGGGCTATAAATGAGCCCAGGAGGAAAATTTTCCCTCAAGTTTATGAAGTAGCTGTCATTTTATTCTGAGCAGCTTCCCAACCTGAGAACCAGGGTCTGGATAAAATTATAAAGTAATGAAAAACTCTTCTAGGCTGAACCTAGTCTAAACACTCTTTCTACCTCATATTTGATGCCATTATCAAATTTGATCTGCCAGACTATTTAAAAGGTAGAATTTCCACAATCAAAACCCTATCTATGGCTCAGTGCCTGTGGCTCGAGGAGTCAGGGCGCCAGCCACGCACACCTGAGCTGGAGGGTTCGAATCCAGCCCCGGCCTGCTAAACAACAATGACGGCTGCAACCAAAAAATGGCTGGGCGTTGTGGCGGGCGCCTGTAGTCCCAGCTACTTGGGAGGCGGAGGCAGGAGACTCGCTTGAGCCTAGGAATTGCAGGTTGCTGTGAGCTGTGATGCTACAGCACTCTATCCGGGGTGACAGCTTGAGGCTCTGTCTCAAAAAAAAAAAAAAAAAGAAATGCTACCTTTTCGTTTGCTTATATTCACAACTGTAGCCAATCTATTGTTGTAAACCCCCCAACCAGGAAGAGGCCACTCCCCTTACCTTCCCAGCCACAGGCTGGGCCTGTCAACTCGAGCAGAGCTGACGGGTGGGACTTAAGTAGCTCTGTCCAAGCTTTTACAGGGTTTTGGGTTTGGAGCTGTGTTGTTTCAGACCCTCCACCCCCACTGTAGAAATCCGAGATGTGCCTGCCACTCTAGGCTGACCTGACAGTTGTGCGTGTACGTGGATGTGTGCGTGCGTGCGTGCGTGTGTGCGTGTAGGGGACGGCACATGTGAGCACATGTGTGCACCTGGGGCCTGCATGGGCCTCCTGAACACAGGAACAGAGATTCACCTGAATTGTGTGGCTGCTTTTGGTGGAGAAGTGGCCCTGGGGGCAGGGGCTGGCGGCACCTTGTACAGAGCAGGGTTGGGGAGGTTAATTCCCAGGAGTGCTGTTGGGAACAGCTGTGAAAGCTGGTCTGTGAATTACGCGGGGGCTGCTAAATGGCATCGCCACCCCTAACCTGATGACATGCTGGCTCCTGTCCCCTGCCGTCCTCTGAGGCAGGCAGACAGGCTGTGTTTCCTCACAGGAAGCCCCTCAGGCCCGAGAGGAGGGAAGGAGAGAGGATTAACTTGCTTCCCCCGTGGACCTGTATTTCCTTAGCTCTTTAAAGCGCAGTCTGCTCTTCAGATCTCTGGTATGCAGAGGTGAACAGCTCCCCTCCCTGAACATACAGGTGAGCTAGACAGCGAGAACATTCCAGGCCAACAGGTGCCTGCCAGGGAGGGTCTTTCCAAAGGGCCGCTCAGTGGGGGAAACAACAGCCGTTCAGTTGCCCGAATTTTCAAGCAGATGCCAGCATTTTCAGATCCACTCATTCTTTCACTTTTGTGCCACTAAATGTACAATACAAAGATCTCGTTGACTCAGTCCCTGCCCTCGAGGATGGTCCGTGGCCCATTTTGTTAGAAATGCAGAATTCTAGATCCCCATTCTCAAGGTACCCTCAGAGCTCCATATGCACATTTGAATTTGAGAAGCACTGACCTTGTCTACATGGCCTGCCCCACTTGGTTCTCCACCTAGCCAGTCAAAGAATTTGTTTCTGTAGCTGTATAACTGAGTTAGTACACGTAATGAAACGTCCTGTTGGAGCAGGAGAGAATGAAATAATTCCAGTGCTTCCAGTGTGGGAAGTAAGCTCAGTGAGGGTAGGCTGTGGACAGCTAGAACAGAGGCCGGCTCTTTTGGTGAGGAGTTGTTAGGGGTTGAATTGTGTCTCTCCAAAACGGATGAAGTCTTGACTCTCGGTGCCTTGGAATGTGACCTTTCTTGGAAATGGGATCATTGCAGCTGTGATTAGTTGAGATGGGGTCTTGCTGGAGTAGGCTGGGCCCTAATGCCGTGTGACTGGTATCCGTACAGAAAGAGGAAATGGAGAAACGTGTGAAGACAGGTGGAGGCAGAGGTCAGGGCTCCGTAGCTATAAGCCAAGGAAAGCCAAGGGTTGCTGGCAAATACCAGAAGCTACGAGGAGGACGTGGAGCAGAGGCTCCCTTGATCCTTCAGGGAGAGCGCGGCTCTGCAGACACCTGGATGTGGATTTCCAGCTTCCAGAGCTTTTTTCTTTTGTTTTTAGAGTCAGAGTCTCACTTTATCGTCCTCAGTAGAGTGCCATGGCGTCACACAGCTCACAGCAACCTCCAACTCCTGGGCTTAGGCGATTCTCTTGCCTCAACCTCCCAAGTAGCTGGGACTACAGGCGCCCGCCACAATGCCTGGCTATTCTTCTGTTTTTTTTTTTTTTTGCAGTTTTTGGCCAGGTCCGGGTTTGAACCTGCCACCTCTGGTATATAGGGCCGGCGCCCTACTCACTGAGCCATAGGCGCCGCCTATTCTTCTGTTTTGCAGTTCGGCTGAGGTCGGATTTGAACCCGCCACCTTTGGTATATGGGGCCGGCACCCTACTTGATGAGCCACAGGCCCCTACAGAGCTTTTTTCTGTGCCATTCAGTTTGTGACACTATGTTGTGTCACTCGGAAAGTGACAGAAGGGTCAGGGAGGTCTTCACAAGGAAGGCAGTTGAGTGTTTGCTGGCACACCTCAGGGGAAGGGCATCTCCATGGAAACAGGAGCACATTCAGAGGCCAGGGGAGGGCAGGGAGAGTGTGGGCTCCAGCAGATAGACAGGCAGAGGGCTCCTGGGCAGATGCTGTTGTCTGGATCTCTCCGTTTGAGACCAGTCTTTCTATCACAAAAGCAAAACAACCACCTCAGTGCAAACATGCAAACCTTTTAAACACTGAGGTAGGAAAAGTCAAAGATGAGCAAGGATGTTCATCTGTACAATAGGTAGGTATTAGGACATTCTCTTGATAAATAATTGCCACATGCTGTGTGTCCGGTGCGCTAGCTATAGGGACAGATAAGGTTCCTGCCCTCAGGGAGCTTAAATTACCCCATGGAAGGCAGATGATAAACAGTAAAGAAACAGACAACCAAACAAGATAGCTACTGATAATAATCAAATGCCTGGAAAGCAATAGACAGAGTGATAGGAGAGCAGTGATCTTAGGTAGGGTAGTCAGGAAGTTGAGGATGAAATGAGATAACTTGGGATAGTACAAGGTAGGTTATTACAGATAAGGTTATTGTTCTTCCTTTAAGAATGAACATTTTATCTACTAACTCCCTCCCAGGTTTTGGAGGAATAGATAATGGATTCACCCTCCACCCCCACCCCAAAACAAAGTGTCTTTTTCTGTGGTATGTTTGGGGAAGCTCAACACGTGTCTTACTGCAGTGGTGGTCAGATGGCTTTCCCAACCTCAGATGGTACAGTCCACCTCTATTCTTCTAAAAACAAGAGTCTGCACAGGGCTGAGCAGATTTCCGAGCCCTCTACTCTCGCCTCTTCCTCTGATCCCTGTCATTTGTTCTCCGAGTGAGCTCCTTCGCCTCACTGGTCCCGGCTGTGTGCGTGAGGGAAGGCCTCCTTGCCTTCCTACCACACCTTCCCCTGTCTTCCCTTGGGATCCGGGTCCCATCGCACCTTCCAGGTTGGGTCCGTTCCTCACTGCATCACCACAGTTACACCTGATCACGCAGGCCTGCCTCTCGCCCGCTCTCCTGACCTCATGCCGGCCCTATGCCAGAATCTGTGCCGAGTGCAGGGCTAAGTCCGTGACTGAAAGGACACGGTCCTTGCCCCAGAGAGTGCAGGCAGATGGCTAAGACGCTGTTTACACTATCACACGCCAAATGAAAATCCCAGGGGACCCAGGCTTCCTGAGGCACTGACGTCAGGATGCTGAGTAGGCTCAGCAGAGAGAACAATGCGTGGAGGGAACGTAGGGGAGAGGCCGGGTGAGGCCCTGGGGGCAGCGTTGCACCTCCCAGATAGCTCAGTGGCTGCCTGTCCTTCCAGACTCTTACTGCCAAATCCACGTCACTCAAGCCTCCTCGTATCTGCCCTGTCAACAGCACCTCCTGAAATGGATCATTCCCTGCTCTTTGAGATGGTTTCTTCCCTGGGCTCCCAGAATGCTCTAATCTGCCCGCCGCACCCCTCCTCAGTCTCCTTCCTTCCCGTTCACCTTTCATGTTCAAGTGTGCTGGAGTTTTGTCCTCCGATCTCTTCTATCGACCCTCACTCCCGAGGACAAAACCCCAGCACACTTCCTGTGGCTTTAAATACCACCTCCCATCTGCAGTTTGGTCATCGCTCCTAAACGCTGGACTTGTACTGGTTCGTGTATCCAACTACCTACTCAGCGTCCCCACTGGACTCTCCACGTGCATCCCACAGGTCAAAGATCCAAATCTAATTTGTCCCCCCTCAACAAATGTGATCTTCCTTCACCTCAGGAAGTGATTATAAGACAGAGCATCCAAGCTTCTAACCTTGGAGTCAACCTTGTCCCTCTCCTTCAAACCACTCATATTCATTGCATCAGGAAGTCCTGTATACCTTCACTGTGTATCTGGAATTCTCTCATTTCTCATCACTTCCATTGCTACCACCTTGCCCCAAGCTACCACGATCGCTTGTCTGGATTATTGCAGTCAAGTCCTAACTGCTCCTCTGATTTCCCATTTTCTTTTTTTTTTTTGAGACAGAGCCTCAAGCTGTCACCCTGGACAGAGTGCTGTGGCATCACAGCTCACAGCAACCTCCAATTCCTGGGCTCAAGCGAGTCTCCTGCCTCTGCCTCCCAAGTAGCTGGGACTACAGGCGCC